>WSYH01012752.1:0-18239 GCA_036426205.1 Ascaphus truei
GATAGGGCAAAACAAAAGAGAGGGATAACCATTAAAACTAAGAGGGGTCAAACCCCCCCCCTAGCTTTCCCACCCCCTCGTCTTCAACCACCACAAGTCAACAACAAAATCGCTTTACTCCACCTCTCTTCCCCTCGGGAGGTGGCTTAGAGTAGCCTTTGCCTTCACATGGTTGCAAACCTGTTTCTACAACATTTGGGTCTCAGGTGAGGCTGGTTATTCTGGCTTTGCCATGTGAAGCTGGGATAGGTGTCCACACACATTATATAAGTTATGGTGGGTAAAAAAAAAAAAAAGTGACAAAACCCCTCCAGCGTATATGGGGAAAGCACACAGAAACGCATGTTTCTACCCAGGTCTTAAACACGGAGAGATGACTCTCTGGGGAAAAGTCAGTGTCAGAAAAAAATAGATTTCTATTCATGATCGTGCATGACCTAAACAGGCTGCCCGGTTCCCAGCCGTCCCTGGTGTGGCACAATGGATCAGTCGCACACCACCCTATAAGAAAGTGCCCTGGTACAATTAGCTGTTTATTTGATCAGGGCGACAAATCCATTCTGAGGCCTCACATCTTCTGGTTCATGCAGAGCTGGTTTGTTTAGTTTGGGGGTGGGGGGGGAGACGGGAGATACCATGCAGCTATCACACAGCAGCCCCAACACGAGCACCAGGTCCCCCTGAGCATCTTGCACAGGGACTTGCACAAGTGAAAGCACTCACCTGTAACACCTTATACCTGCTTATGACTGAATGGCTGAACAAACTAGACCAGACCTGTCTTGTATCACCGTGATGTAATGTGCGGTCTGTCCGGTGTACACATAATGCTAAAACCATAATGGTAACCTATAATCCAGAACAGGAACGGCCGTCTGCGCTCGTCCAGGAATCGAACCTTCATCCTTCTGATATATATTATTGAGTGGAAATAATCAATATATGTATATAAATCTCATGAAGCAGAATGTGCCACGAAATGCGTAAGGAGTCACATGGCTACAAAACCGCTGTCTTGGGGGACATTACAGAAGCGAGAGAATTGGAAGCACCCGATATCGGCTTAAGAGCATTTCTTTTTTTTTGTGTGGGCTCAGGGGTTCCCAAAAAGAGACTTGTTGGGGTTCCGTGTGTTTGTTAACTTAATTTCAGCTGTGGTGGTTCAGTGGGCCCCTCCTTCCAGGTTTTAACACCCGCCCCTCCCAACTTCCCTAGTCAGCAGGTTCCTTCATTTTATGGATATGATCCAATGTGTCTTTTCTCCTCCAATAGAGGTAAATGAGAATTTGAATCCTAATAGATATATGTTAGATTGAATATGGTAGTGTTAGACCTGTGAATGGTGTCTGCCTTGTCGTGGCTCACAGGCTACATGCTTTGGCCAAAGGGTTAAACTAAATTACCCTTTTTCAAGAGAATATATAAGTATTTTACGTTTATTTTGTCATACTGGATTGTAGCTTTGGGTTCTCTGTTGCTTGTTGCATTTCTTTAAATTATAACAATAATAATTGTACACGTGGTGGTTTTGTTTGGGTTCAGCCATTGGACATGATAAGGGAAGAAGAATGCTGCAGCGATTCCAATAGAGGCAGTGAGCGGGGCTGGGGTGACAAGGGCTGCTGTGACTAAAAGTTGGGATCCATTTTAACGCCCCCCACAAAAAAAAGGAAAAAAAAAATTAATATCAACTTTCCGCAAAACTGAAAAGTTACCAGAGGATTCACACTACGTGATCGGATAAGACGTGAAGGCGATTGTTGCAAAAATAAGTGGTTGGGAATAGTAGTATTCCTAGCTTTATTTGATTCTTTCCTGCCATAATATTATATTATTTTATTTCATAGCTTTTCTCCCAATGGGAGACAAGCGCGTCCCCAATTACAGTATAGCACTGAGTACGCAGCACATATGGTTTTAAAGACACAGTCCTGCCCAGTGATTTTACAATCTATATTTTGGTGCCTGAGGCACAGGGAGATAAGGACTTGCAAGGTCACAAGGAGCTGACACCGGGAATTGAACAGGCTCCCCTTCCAGGTTCTAACTCGTGTCATGGCTTACGCACTGAGCTGCTCCCCTTCCTGCAAGAAGAAGAGGTTAATACTTCCCTGCCCCTCCCTGGAACAAATACTTATTCGTGTATGTTAGCACTGAAGCTTCCTAAGATGGAATTAATTGGAGTTTGAAGTTTCTAATCTCCTTAACAGAGCATTGGATAGGATATCTAGAGCGCTAATGACACAGGATTAGAGAGCGCAGGACTTCAGTTCTGACACCGCTCGCTAAATCTAAGCCTAGGGCAGGAGTGACCGTCTCCAGAACTCAAGGGTAGCAACAGGTCAGGTCTCAAGGATTATTTCTTGCTTCAGCACAGTGGCTCCGTCAAAGACTGGGCCACTGATTGAGCCATGTGCTGAGCGGGATCCATAAAAACCGATCTGTTGCTGGCCCTGAAGGACTGGAGTTGGCCCACCCGGCCCTAGACGATCCTGGATACCATATTATATTAACTGCCATTTTTATTACATGGCACCAACTATTCGCGCAGCGCATGTACAATCTGGGAGGAGGCAAGATAAACCCTGCATGACCAGAGAGTAATGAATGGTTAAGACAAACAAAACAGGAAGGAGGTGCCTGACCCAATGAGCTTAATCAAAAAATTGCAACCATAAAAAGTGAATATGAGCCACAGTATAATGATGCTGAGTATCTGTATGCATGCTGGCCTCTCCTAGCTCTCTTCCTAGAGAAATAAATAACTCAATGCAAGAAATAAGATTGAGACGAGACCGCTTTAATCTTCTCCCCCTCCCCATATCTCCCTGACATGAGCTGCTACATTTACATGCAGGTAGATGTAGAATACACTGTATGCAGACAAGAAAAGGGGGTGGGGACTGACAAGAAAAAAAGGGGGGATGGGGGAGCTGACAAGAAAAAAGGGGGATGGGGGAGCAGGTAAGGGTGTGGTACAGTAATACTCCAGCATCGTAGGATGCTGGGGCCACCGACTTCCCGTAGTCTTGCTCCGAGTAGCTGGTGGAAAGGTGGTTGGCTGATCCTGGCCAAACCCAATGTGTTGTTGCTGCCGACTCCAGTGGGAGACCTGAGCCATCGCCTTTGTCTTCAGGGGCTGGGCTCTCTCGGCTTTCAACCTTCGTATATTCAGCAGACACACCAGCTGCTTGACTTCTCCCTCACATATGAGCCACTGGTCCTTCCCGTCCCGATCAATGACTGGAAGTCCTTCAGCGTCTGTATGGCGAAGATATTCTCCTTGCACTGGTAGGACACTCTCTCAGACCCGGTCTTGATGAGATAGTCCAGCAGGGTGAGCGTTTGAAACGGTTTCCGTTTCATTCCCGTGGTCATTCAGCACGCTTCCAGATCATGCTCATGATTTCCGAGAATGCCACAACATTGTAAGTAGGTGGTTATCTGTCATGAGGGAGTGGCGGACCCCAGGTTCATTGAGTGGCTTCCGACCTTAATTTCCCGCACCGAATAATTATTCACAATGTTTTTCATCTGCCGCCGTAATGATGAGGTGTCATTTCGTACAAATTAAAATCAAAGTGTCTTCCTTTTCTTCTGCTCATAAAAACAAAAATAACATATTTAACGCGAAATGGAATCCAGGAACGATGGGCCCGCATGTAAGGACAGAAGGGTATCTTCCCAAATCACTGCCCGTGTCCACACCAGGAGAAGGGACCACGAGATTTGAATAGAGGTTTGTAAACCATCTCCTTATCCCCCACGTCGGTCGTTGGACCCAGAAGCAGTAGAAGAGATGGGCAAAGAAAGAGAGACCATGTTAGCTTGCTGATACTTATCGTTATCTGGTTTATCGCCCATCCCAGCGGCCCAAACCGTCGCCGGCTGCGTTGGCAAAAAGTTGTGACTTGCAACGAATTTGGAAAGCTGCAAAACTACAAATAGGCGCAACGTGTGCAAGCAGATATCTCGGACGCACAGGGGACAGGAAGGTAGGAAATCACAGCAGACAGCTAACCACAGCCAATTATAAGCCAGCGCCCCATTATATACGGGCCTTAGGTACAAAAAACGTAAATCATCAAAGCTTTTTTATGACCAGTATCTATCTTTATTGGTCAGCCTGTTTGTCCGTCCAGCTAAGTCGATAGTCTTGTCCTATCCAATGTATAGTAGGTATCAAGCGGTCAATAGTCGAAGTAGTCTGAAATCGTGAATGCAGCTGACTCTGAGAGTAAAACCGTGCACATTGTTACAAGGATACCGAGCAGTGAAACGGTTACTTTAGGGGTTATTGATTCTGTTTAAAAATAAAAAAAAAACACTAATGTTGGCACCGCTAGGTAGGACCGATTCTGGTCAGCGGCTGGAATGAGATCCAGAGAGAAGACTCCACCTGCAGTGCCTCAGCCGGACAAAGCAGGGAATATACCGCGTGACCCGGAAACACGTAGGAGGAAACACTTTGCGGGAAATCACTTTCTCCGTACAGGGGGAGCAGAGGCTCCTGCCCTCACTCAGTGTGTTTAAAACTGTTCCGAGAGCTGCTGTTTTCTTAATTTTCCCATTCCTCTTATACACTACTACCCCACATGACACCCGACCACGCTGATCTCACCCCAACACACGTGATGACACCCCGATCACACGCTGTATCACCCCATCACACGTGGATGACACCCTGATCACAATGATCTCCCACCCATCAAACGTGGATGACACCCGATCACACGCTAATCTCACCATGATCACACATGGATGACACCCGATCACACGCTAATCTCACCATGATCACAGGATGACACCGATCACACGCTAACTCCACATGATCACGTGGATGCACAACCCGATCACACGCTATCTCACCATGATCACGTGGATGACAACCACCGATCACACGCTAATCTCACCATGATCACGTGTGAGCCAACCCGATAACACACTAATCACCATGATCACGTGGATGACACACCCCGATCACACGCTATTTCACCCACACATCATATGCTGATCTCGCCCGATCACACGTGCTGACCCTCGGATCTTACCATCACAACGTGGATGACACCCTATCATACGCTGATTCACCCTGATCACACGCTGATCTCACCCGGCTGACACACGGATTTACACTTCATTAGTTGTTTTGTTTTAGTTTAGAAACGTTGGACGCACATTTTTTTCGGGGGGACGGGGGGACTATAAAATGAATCTCTTGCATTTTTCAAGAATATTCCCTAAAGCCCCTGCAGACGGTCCCGTTCCCGCACTACGTTAATTTCAGCTCGGGACCCCCGCTTCCCGAGATACTTAACTCCGTAGGGGGCGCCGGTACTCCAGGATTCCTACATGCCCGCTGCCCACAGAAACCAATAGGAACTGGATGGGGCCTCCATATTGCTTAGGCCGCGCTATAGTGCCGGAGACGTGACGTCCCCGTCACCGCAAGCCAAAGTGTATTGCTTTGCGGCGGCGGGCGGGGGCAACCAGGCTCTGATTGGTTTAGGGGCTGTCACATGAGGCGGCAGCCCCTTGAAAAATCAAACAATTACGGCTACCAAAAATCGCATGCCCCGTCGCTTGTGCCGTGCGCTTACTATAAGCGCACGCGGCGGGGCGGCAACAATGCATTTGTTTTCGGGCGCGTTCTCGTCGCCGGCACTAAAGAGCAGCCTTACCAGCTGAGGATGCTACGCAGGCACCTTTGAATCAAGTATCTCGGGAAGCAGCGTGTCCCAGGAATGAAATGAACACTGTTCCTTCTCCGGAGACCATGTTCTACCTCGAAGAAAGATAGCCCCCTTAGGCTGGACAGAACCGCACCTTTAAACCGTCATCTAGCTGCTTAATGGATGGTATGTAATGTACAAGCCCCAATGGACGTTGTGTTCCAGGGTTGCGGTCCTGAGCTCAAAGTCTCAAATTACAAACAAGAAGTAATCATGGTAGATGTTATGTACGGAGAGTGAATACAGCACTGAGCATGTACACGGCATGTACAGGCATGTTACCCGGGACATTGACAGACAACGTTACAGTGCCACAAAGATAAAAGGAAACATTGGCACGAAGGAGACAATGTCCCAAAGAGCTTACAATCAAGTGAATGTGTATGAGAACCCTTCTATGCTCTATAGTCCACAGAGAGGTTAGGAAGGACTTTAATATAATGCCAGTATGCAATAAAAATAGATGGTCAGCACGGTGACAAACTATATTAGATGAGTAGCCGCAGTATGAATACAGATTCTGCGCAGACTAATAAATCCCTGTATCCAGGCTGGCAAAGGAATAGCGCAGAAGCTGAACACTAAACGCGGTTCTCGGTCACGTTAAAGCCGGAAGATCACAATCTTGCGGTGGGACAGTGGGATTGTATCAGCGTTCAGGAGCCCATCATGTTGTGTTCTAACACCTCCTAAAGCCCATTGCGCTGCTCAGCAATGCGCTGCAGGCAAACAAGGCGGGCAAAACAGCGTGTTTAAGGGATATATAGGCTGGTGATATATGGGGTATCCCACGTGGCTTACAAACAAGGTTTTATCATGGTGGTCAATTGTGGAAATAATTTATTCCAGTAATCAATGGACTGTTCAGGGCTGAGAGATTGGAGGGAGAGATTATATATATATACAGGTAAACCCCGTTATAACGCGCCTCGCTATACCGCGATTCGGTTATAACGCGCCTCGCTTATACCGCGATTCGGTTATAACGGGTTTCCCGTGGCTCCCGTTTTTGCAACTGCACACACTCACTGCACACACTGCTCATGCTCACACTGACAACACACTGCACACTGCACACACTGCCTCACACTGACACACACTGCACACTGCACACTGACACACCCTGCACACTGCCACAAACACTGCTCACATGACACACACTGACACTGCACCCCACACACTGTCCACTGACACCACACTGCTCACCTGACACACATGCTCATTGCTCACACTGCACACAATGACACACTGCTCATGCTCACACTGACAACACACTGCACAGCCACACTGACACACACTGCACACATCTCCACTGACACACACTGCACACTGCTCACACACACACACAGCAAGGTAACCAACCAACCTCTGTGGTGCCTCTTCAAAATTAACCCCCTACAGCCAGGGGAAGGGTGTCGATGTCGGTGTGTCCCCTCCCTCAGGTTGGTGTTACGGCTGGGCGCGGGGGGGGTGGGACGTCATTGGTGCTGTGGGGGGGTGGCGGGGGCCCTGCGCTCGGCGTGAGTGGCAGGACGACCCTGCGTACGGCGGGCCCTGTACTGCTGCGCGAGGGCCCTGTGCTGCGGCGGGGGGGGTTAGCGGTCTTCCGGAGACGTGCTTACCTGTCTCCAAAGCAGCACATCCCGACAGCGATCACTTTAGGAAACTTATGCAGGCACCCCTCACGTTTGCCGTGCGCGTGCGCCGTGCGGTGTGAGGTGTGGATGTTGCCTGCCAGTTCCCTCTGCTCCTTGAAGCGGGGACCGGAGGGGATCCCCCCTATCCCGGGCGTCACGCGGTGACAGGGGGAAGCGGGGACCGGAGGGACATCCCCGTCCCATCTCCTGTCCGCGGCCTGTCCCGCGGTGAAGGGTGAAGCGGGGACCAGAGGGACATCCCGCTCCATCTCCTGTCAGCGGGATGAATATGCGCTAAAGCAGAGGCCATTTTTTTTCCGCGACCCGTTAGTAAACCGGTGGTCTGGGTGGACCAGAGGACCGCGTTATAACGGGGTTTACCTGTATATATATATATATATATATATGTTGACAAACCTATACATTGCTCGCGGATTTAACCCTGGCGAGATAGTAAATATTGGCCCAAGCAGTAACGTTTGGGTACTAGGTGGCGAGAGTAGATTTTTTTGTGTGGCGAGTAGATTTTTGGTGGGTTGTCAACCACTGTGCATGTATAATTATATATAATAAATATATACAACCTACATACATACATACATACATACATACATCATACATACCATATACACACACACAGTTTAGCAAAACTAGCAGCCTAAATCAATGTTGGGTTTATTGCTTTGCTGCACATTTTCCCAATGAATTCTGTTTGTACTAAAAACCAAGCAATAAAATAAGTTGTCATAAGGTAACATTTTGTTTCACAATCAGGTTCAACCACTGGCCAGTTATAGAGTACACGCGGGGGGAGGGGTCCCGCCTTCGCAGATCCGTTACCGGCCCATTCCATCCCAGGTACTGGTGTACCTAACACCCAAGTCATAGGTTTCTCCAAACTCCTCCCCAGCTACACTGCACTCCCACGGGTAATACTCCTCCCCGACACTGCACTCCCACGGGTAATACTCCTCCCCGCACTGCACTCCCACGGTAATACTCCACCCCCGCAACTGCACTCCCAGGGTAATACTCCTCCCCCGCACTGCACCCCACGGGTAATACTCTCCCCCGCACTGCACTCCCACGGGTTAATACTCCTCCCCCGCACTGCACTCCCACGGGTAATACTCCTCCCCCGCATGCACTCCAACGGGTAATACTCCTCCCCGCACTGCACTCCCAAGGGTAATACTCCTCCCCGCACTGCACTCCCACGGGTAATACTCCTCCCCGCACTGCACTCCCACGGGTAATACTCCTCCCCGCACTGGACTCCCACGGGAATCTCCTCCCCCGCACTGCCACTCCCAGGTAATTACTCCTCCCCCGCACTGCACTCCCACGGGTAATACTCCTCCCCCGCACTGCACTCCACGGGTAATACTCTCCCCCGCACTGCACTCCCACGGGTAATACTCCCCCACCCGCATATGCTACCAGGGTAATACCTCCCCCGCACTGCAATCCCCACGGGTAATACTCCTCCCCCGCATCGCACTCCCACGGGTAATACTCCTCCCCCGCACTGCACTCCCACGGGTAATACTCCTCCCCCGCACTGCACTCCACGGGTAATACTCTCCCCGACTGACTCCCACGGGTAATACTCCTCCCCCGCACATGCACTCCCACGGGTAATACTCCTCCCCCGCACTGCACTCCCACGGGTAATCCTCCTCCCCCGCACTGCACTCTCCCACGGGTAATACTCCTCCCCCGCACTGCACTCCCACGGGTAATACTCCTCCCCCGCACTGCACCTCCCACGGGTAATACTCCTCCCCCGCACTGCACTCCCACGGGTAATACTCCCTCCCCGCAACTGCACTCCCACGGGTAATACTCCTCCCCCGCACTGCCCTCCCACACGGGTAATCTCCTCCCCACGACACTGCACTCCCAGGGTTAATATCCTCCCGCGAACTGCACTTCCCAGGGTAGGGGAGGAGTATTACCCGTGGGAGTGCAGTGCGGGGGAGGAGTATTACCCGTGGGAGTGCAGTGCGGGGGAGGAGTATTACCCGTGGGAGTGCAGTGCGGGGGAGGAGTATTACCCGTGGGAGTGCAGTGCGGGGGAGGAGTATTACCCGTGGGAGTGCAGTGCGGGGGAGGAGTATTACCACGTGGGAGGCATGGGGGGAGGAGTATTACCCTTGGGAGTCAGTTCGGGGATGCAGTATTAACCCGTGGAGTGCAGTGCGGGGAGGAGTATTACCCGTGGGAGTGCAGTGCGGGGAGGAGTATTACCCGTGGGAGTGCGCAGTGCGGGGGAGGAGTATACCCGTGGGAGCAGTGCGGGGGAGTATTACCCTGGAGCATGCGGGGGGGGAGTATTACCCGTGGGAGTGCAGTGCGGGGGAGAGTATTAACCCGTGGAGTGCAGTGCGGGGGAGGAGTATTACCCGTGGGAGTGCAGTGCGGGGAGGAGTAATTACCTTGGGATGCAGTGCGGGGATGAGTATTACCCGTGGAGTATTCCCGTGCGGGGGAGGAGTATTACCCGTGGGAGTGCAGTGCGGGGAGGAGTATTACCCGTGGGAGTGCAGTGCGGGGAGGAGTATTACCCTTGGGAGTGCAGTGCGGGGGGAGTATTACCCGTGTGCAGTGCATTGCGGGGGAGGAGTATTACCCGTGGGAGTGCAGTGCGGGGGAGGAGTATTACCCGTGGGAGTGCAGTGCGGGGGAGGAGTATTACCCGTGGGAGTGCAGTGTAGCTGGGGAGGAGTTTGGGAGAAACCTATGACTTGGGTGTTAGGTACACCAGTACCTGGGATGGAATGGGCCGGTAACGGGATCTGCGAAGGCGGGACCCCTCCCCCCGCGTGTACTCTATAACTGGCCAGTGGTTGAACTCTGATTGTGAAACAAAATGTTACCTTATGACAACTTATTTTATTGCTTGGTTTTTAGTACAAACAGAATTCATTGGGAAAATGTGCAGCAAAGCAATAAACCCAAGAAAACATTGATTTAGGCTGCTAGTTTTGCTAA
This sequence comes from Ascaphus truei, assembly GCA_036426205.1. NCBI lineage: Eukaryota > Metazoa > Chordata > Amphibia > Anura > Ascaphidae > Ascaphus > Ascaphus truei. Next base: position 10,364 of record WSYH01012752.1, read on the forward strand.
AACTGTGTGTGTGTGTATATGTATGTATGTATGTATGTATGTATGTATGTATGTATGTATGTATGTATGTATATATATATATATATATATATATATACGTTGTCAGGCGTCGGATAATTCGTTACATATATATTTGATTCTCATGAGCTGGGCTACTTAAAAAAACTGAAATCCACGTACGTAGCGCGTTAAGGTGGCATGGCTATGCTGGTCGGAATATTGCTACCTGAGCTGATCTGTGTCCCCGTGACGTCGGCGGACCATCCAGTTCCCGAGCGCGAGACGTCTTTTTCCACGGACTAGAATACTTGCGCAGTGGACTCGAAAAGTACAGCGGGGTCGGCCCCATCTCTGATAGCATAGAATGCCTGATGTCATCGGGAGATCACGTCACTTTCTATTGGTGATCCCAAACTATCAAGTTTTTGATTTTCTCAAAAAGCTAACCCCCCCCCTTAAAACTCTTGGTGTTTGGGAACTGGGTGGGGGTTCCCGGAGGTCAGGGAACACGGATCAGCTTTTGGGACCCCTCCCCCATTGCTGCTCTGCCCAGTGTGTTCCAGGCACAGGGGTGCGGATCGGATAACTTTAAATAAGATCATTTGCATGAAAGTGGTTATTTTTAGCAACAAAAAAGCATTTCTTGGCATGTATCTCCCGGTTTCCAGTCTCTCTGTCAGGTGTTGACCTTTTCCACCCACAAAAAATGATTTCAAACTTTGGGCCCAAGAAAGTGGTGACACAGAAGTGGGGGAGGCGAGGGGGTGTAATGTTTCCCTCCCATATGCTTCTCGGGGCGGAGTGAAAAGAAACCCCCACTGATTTCTGTGCTGTATTATTTCCCCAAACAGAAGAAGATATATAGGAGAAACTAAATGTAACAGAGCTCTGGGGTAGCGGGTTAATGACTGGTAGCAGGGTTAGGACTGGGTAGCAGGGTAACATTGCGGGTAGCAGGAAAATTGAGCAGGGTAGACGGGTAATGGTAACATGGGGTAGCGGGAACATGGCTGTGGTATAACAGGGTAACCATGCTGGGTAACAGGGTAACATTGCCTGTGTGGGGGTAAGCAGGGTAACATTGCTGGGTAGGGTAATGACTGTAGCAGTATACGGGTAACAGGGTAACATTGCTGGGTAACGGGTAACATTGCTGGGTAGAAGGGTAATGCTGGGTAGCAGGGTATCTATACTGGGTAGCAGGGGAACATTGCTGGGTAGCAGGGTACTGGTGGTAACAGTGCTCGGCTTCATAGTTTTTTGACAGGTCTTTGAAAAACCAAAACAAACAATACAGAAAGCTTGTTGCAATATATTTTTTGTTAAAATAGGCACTTATGTGTATTGTCAAGCAGGACACATCATTTTTTCTTAGTCACAGGAACAAAACCTCTCTCCTCTTTCTCTCGTCCAAAATGCACACACATGCCTGACATTTCGGACCCAGGGGGACCTTCTTCAGGGGTCCGAAAAATCGGGCATTTGTGTGCATTTCTGGACCCAATAAACGACTTTTTGTGATTGTCTCTTGTGCTGTGCCGGTATATTGCGTCTCTGGGATCCTGAGTGACTGTAATTATTTACCCTTTATCGTGCCCACACACCTGCCTCTGCTGAAGCTTTCCTCATTGTGTGTGCCATTGTTGTGTGTGTGTAGGTATACAATCAGCTACCAAATGTTTTGTTTATCTAGGACATCCAAGTTGGCACAGGTCTGTATAACCGCACAGTAGTCAAGAAAACTAAACCGCGTACAATTTTTTCTAAAAATCATCAAAGGGTGTGTTATCTACAATAAACTTTGCTCTTTTGCAGCATTCCTCGACTTTGTCTCCAATGCATTTCTGGGTCACAGAAACCTGCCCCTTGCAAACATGGGTACTTGCAATTGTAAGCCAAAGCTGGGACTTGAGAGGAAGATCACTGCTTTGTAACAGAGACTAAAGTTACGTTGTTCAGCAATAAGTAATGTAGGAAATGAGAGATGGATCGTGTGATTTAAACCGCTCATATAGATCGGGGATGCCAACTCCAGTCCTCAAAGGCCACCAACAGTCGGTTGGTCAGGATATCCCTGCTTCAGCACAGGTGGCTCAGTCAAGGTTTGCCAGCTTGAGCCACCTGTGCTGAAGCAGGGATGTCCTAAATGATCTCTTGGTTGGCCCCTGAGGACTGGAGTTTAGCACCGCTGTTCTAGAATAATGACAAGCCTGGAACCTTAGAACAGGGGCTGGATAGTAACGATATACAGAATACTGCTGAATATATACATGAATATTTCAATCTGAAGGTGTGTATGAGACAAATGTTGTCTCTCCCGCTCTGCGGGAATCTTACATTCCTCGGTATAAAAAGTCTGCAATCTTATGGAAAACACAGACGCTAAAAGAACCGAGGTCACAATGTCATTGTATTAGTTGGAACTTTTATTCATTGTTACTTTTTTGACTCCCCATAACATCTTTTGTGTTGTGTTGTACCACTTCCAGCTTCACATTGCAAAGCCACACAACGTCACACTGACAAACCGAACGGTAGAAACGGCTGTCTGTGAGTAGGGTTGCAGGCCTGCCTTCCGTAACCCAGGCTGCGCTGAAAAGCGTGTGTAGTGCGGCAGCATAGCTTATAGGGGTCAATGTTAAATGGGTGATGCCAGAAGTGACACTGTGAGTGCCTATTGTCATGTCATTACCCAGAATCCCTGGGTGCAGCGGAAGACTGTATGCAAGCCAGGGGTACGCCAACTTTTGCTCCTGCGGCCCCCTGCCTTGTGTCCCCCTCGGCTCGCGCCCCCCACCCCTTTGCTAAGTGCGGTCAAATGACGTGCGGGTCATGTCTCACGTGACCTGTGGCGTCATGTGATGCCGGTTGTTATGGCAGCACGTGTTACGTCACGCCGCATGACCCCCCGGCGTCATTGATGCCACGTTGCCGTGGGAGACGTGTCAGACGGCGGTAGTTGATTTAATTTGAATGCCTTGGGGAAGAGCGCGGGGCCCCGCCCCCCCTGAAAAAATCCCACCCCCCAGTTGCACACCCCTGTGCTAAGCGATAATGGGGAAACCTATCTGACCGTGAATGTGCTCACGTGATATTTGATTTGCTGTAACTTGCGTTTGAAGCAAACGATACAAATTGCATCATTTTTATCGTGGCGCTCTTTGCACCAAGCTTGCGCTGTGTGCGTTGGCGCGTGGTTGGGGGAGTTACATGATGGACATGTACTAAATCAGGGGGTGGCCAATGACTGAGCCACTGATCGATCCCCCTATGCTGAGCAGGGATAGCCGTAAAACCTGACCTGTTGGTGGCCCTTGAGGAATGGAGTTGGCCGCCCCTGTACTAAATGATGCGCCGCCATGTGTCACTTTGTTCTTTCAATTGAGCCCAAAATTTGGGACGTGACATGAAACTTTTCTGGCTAGTAACCTACTCCAGTAGAAAAGGTTTGCCGACACTGCGCTGGTCTTGTGTCCCATCAATAATGTGTTTATTATACAAGTTTCGGTCCCTATTCTAGGACTTTTATCATGTGTCAACCCTATCCTCTTCTCAAACCTGTCCTTATCTAGAGCCAATAAAGATGTGGGGAGGGGCACCTTGTTACCCAAATGTGACACCTCTTAAGTATTGTGTGAAGTGAGACTTGGGAGGGGTTGATTTTATCTGGCTGCTCCCTTTTGCGTGATGTCCCTGTGTGATTAGCAAGCCCCTGGTGATCACACAGTGACATCACACTAAAGGGAGCAGCCAGTGGACATCTGCGTTGCCCCAAAGGCGACAGCCTGATGGGCTCCCCAAGAGCTGCTCGCCTCTGCACATGACCACGTGCTAAGGGTTAACATGTGCTTGTACTTTGTGGAACTTCAACCCCACCCACTGGAATGTTAATGAGCCAAGAGGACACAAAGAACTGTTTTTTCACAGCTGCATTGAATCTCAACCACCCAGTGTTACATCTGTGTTCGCCCCAAAGGCGGACAGCCTTTGGCGCAGCCAAGGGTGTGAGCCATTTGGTGATGTTAAAGCTGCTGTATTTCAATCTCAAACTCACAAGCCCTTTTTTCCCCTTAACCAATTTCCAACTCTATCTGTCCAGAAATGTCTGTGAACTGACTATTATAACCCTGTTCATTTAATGTAACCATGTATTGTTAAACTCTGTGCCCAGGACATATATGAAAATGAGAGGTATCTCTTAATGTATTACTTCCTGGTAACACATGTTATAAATAAAATAAAGGATAAAATCAAACCCCTCCCAGTCTCACTTTACTCAATACGTAGAGGTGTCACATTTGGGTAACAAGGTATCAATCACCCAGGTGAAACCCCTTACATGTCACTGGAATTTGTTCCTTTGGTCCTAGTAGGGACTGTCCCTCTTAAGAGGCATCACTTCTTACATTCAGGAACAGAACCACTGCTGTTTGAGGGCCTTGTTCTCTGTCCTAAACATGCTTTATTATCAAATGTCTTCCTAGCCCCTTCTTTGCCACAGAGGAGCGGCTCCAAATTGCGGAGTGATTTGTTACAGGCTTCTGTGGCAAGGCATGGGTGAAGAATGACATGGTGGAATAATGAGACATTGATACTCCTGCTACCCAGGAAAGGGGGGACAGCAGGCAGCCATCTATAAAGCTCCCTGAAAAAAGTACTAGCAGACATGTCTGCGGAAAGAAAGAAAGGTTAAGGGTCACGGCAGACGGCCTAAGAAAAGCCTGTTCTAAGGTGAAATGGTGTGTTTTTCAGAGCATAGTGTAGCCTCCCCCCCGTTAGCTAATTTGTAACATCCTGTGTTAGCTGTGCAACATTCCCCAGCTCGTTAGAATGAATTCATCTGCCTGGACACAGCCAAGAAAGTGTGTGCGTGCGCGTGTGCGTGTTGCGTGTGCCCGCTGGAAACCTGCTCGGACTTGCTTTAAACTTAACAGGATGAGATGGCAGGATCATGTCCATATAAAGACACCGCGATGTGGCATCTCGCTGGAATATAAACACTTTGAAGATTTCCAGGCCTGAACGCACATACGTTTGCGCTGTTAAACACCCATTCACTGCCAGAACATTGCAGCCACTCTGGGTAAGGAAGGGTTTAAACCCCCCCTGAATATATCAGGGTGCGGGTGTTCCTGATGATACTTTGTGTTCTGTATTTTGCTAACTAACTGGTACATTGCATCTCTTGTACAGTTTATGCTGATGTAGAAGTCCGGAATATTTGGGGGTTCAGTGTTGGGGTAATACTGACTGACCCATGTATACAGAGCCCGTAGCGCTGGCCGCGCGGCCTGGTACTAATCTGCCGGTTCTATTGACGTATTCCTGGATCACAGGTTCTGGTTTAATGGGAAGATTATAGTCCCATCCATTTGAATGGAGTTGAAGTCTTCTCCAGCACAGAAAGCGGATTATGGCCTAATAAATATGGCCATGGACTCTGCCATATGTAAGACCTTTACGTAATACTTCCTACCCCAGCCGCTCTGCCAACCACTTTTTTGGGAGGCAGTTTTACTGCATGTACTACTAAACTTCACCTCCTGAGTCTGACGCGCTCACCTGCAAACCAACGTAGTGTTGTAAAGGTTGTGACACTTTTATGAGAAGGTTGAACACGTGGAGTCCACAGACGTATCTTTTGATCAGTTCAGATTCAAGATGCTTCCCACTGGGAATGGCTCATGAATGTCGCAAGCTTATGAGCCCTCTCTGTCTAGCCTTCTCTCTCTGTTCTCTCTTCTCTCTCTCCTCTCTCTCTCTGTCTCTTGTTGTCTCTCTGTCCTCACCCTCTCTCTATCCTACTCTCTCTTATTTTCTTTCTTCTCTTGGCATCTCTCTTCTGTCTCCTCCGCTGTCTCTCTGTTCCTCACCCTCTCTCTCTGTCTCTCCCTCTCTCTCTCTGCCTATCTCTCTTTCTGCCTCTCTGTCTCACTCTGTTCGCTGGAACCATGGCGCCTTCGCGCGTGCGGAGGGGAATGACCCGCGTGAAGCGGGTGCTTTCCATGGCCATGGTGGAGGGCCGTGGGGGGCGTGCCTAGGGGCGTCACGGAGCTGGTTTCGTCCTCATGGGCGAACCGCTCACGTGACCAGCGTCTTTACTCTCTCTCTCCCTATGTTACCCTCTCTGTCCCTCTCTCGCTGTATCACCATCCCTCTCTGTCTCACCCTCTCTCTCCCCCCCCTCTTCTTCTCCTCTCTCCTTCTCTCTCACCCTCTCTCTCACCCTCTCTCCCCCCTCTCTCACACCCTCTCTCTTCTCCCCTCTCTCATCACTCTCTCTCCATCTTCTCTCCCTCTCGTCCCTTTCTCACTGTCTCTCCCTCTCACTGCCCCAGAATAGCACAGGGCACACACTCTTCCTTTGATACATGACAATGCTCATGTTTCCCTTCCTGTTTGGTTAAATGAGGACTAACTGACTGTTAGATATAACTTTCTATTGTTAGGCATCTGGTAAGTATTACGTGGGAGTGCAGTTCGGGGGAGGAGTATTACCCGTGTGGAGTGCAGTGCGGGGGAGGAGTATTACAACCGTGGGAGTGCAGTGCGGGGAGGAGTATTACCACGTGGGAGTGCAGTGCGGGGGAGGAGTATTACCCGTGGGAGTGCAGTGCGGGGGAGGAGTATTACCCGTGGGAGTGCAGTGCGGGGGAGGAGTATTACCCGTGGGAGTGCAGTGCGGGGGGGATACACGTGGGAGTGCAGTGCGTGGGGAGGAGTATACCGTGGGAGTGCAGTGCGGGGAGGAGAGTATTACCGTGGAGTGCAGTGCGGGGGAGGAGTATTACCGTGGGAGTGCAGTGGGGGGAGGAGTATACCCGTGGGAGGCAGTGGGGGGAGGAGTATTACCCGTGGGAGTGCAGTGCGGGGGAGGAGTATTACCCGTGGGAGTGCAGTGCGGGGGAGGAGTATTACCCGTGGGAGTGCAGTGCGGGGGAGGAGTATACCCGTGGGAGTGCGTGCGGGGAGGAGTTACCCGTGGGATGCAGTGCGGGGGAGGAGTATTACCCGTGGGAGTGCAGTGCGGGGGAGGAGTATTACCCGTGGGAGTGCAGTGCGAGGGGGGGAGGAGTATTAACCGTGGGAGTGCAGTGCGGGGGAGGAGTATTACCCGTGGGAGTGCAGTGCGGGGGAGGAGTATACCGTGGGGAGGGCAGTGGGGGGAGGAGTATTACCCGTGGGGAGTGCAGTGCGGGGAGGAGTATTACCCGTGGGAGTGCAGTGCGGGGGAGGAGTATTACCCGTGGGAGTGCAGGCGGGGAGGAGTATTACCGTGGGAGTGCAGTGCGGGGAGGAGTATTACCCGGGGATGAGTGCGGGGGAGGAGTATTACCCGTGGGAGTGCAGTGCGGGGAGGAGTATTAACCGTGGGAGTGCAGTGCGGGGGAGGAGTATTACCGTGGGAGTGCGTGCGGGGGAGGAGTATTACCGTGGAGTGCAGTGCGGGGGTGGAGTATTACCCGTGGGAGTGCAGTGCGGGGGGAGTATTACCGTGGGAGTGCAGTGGGGGAGGAGTATTACCCGGGAGTGCAGTGTAGGCTGGGGAGGAGTTTGGGAGAAACTATGACTTGGGTGTTAGGTACACCAGTACCTGGATGGAATGGGCCGGTAACGGGATCTGCGAAGGCGGGACCCCTCCCCCCGCGGGTACTCTATAACTGGCCAGTGGTTGAACTCTGATTGTGAAACAAAATGTTACTTATGACAACTTATTTTATTGCTTGGTTTTTAGTACAAACAGAATTCATTGGGAAAATGTGCAGCAAAGCATAAACCCAAGAAAACATTGATTTAGGCTGCTAGTTTGCTAAAACTGTGTGTGTGTTGTGTATGTATGTATGTATGTATGTATGTATGTATGTATTATGGTAGG
>WSYH01012753.1:0-18239 GCA_036426205.1 Ascaphus truei
CATCCCCGCTCCAATCTCCTGGCCCCGCGGGCTGACACAGGGATCGGGGTGAAGCGGGGACCTGAGGTGACATCCCTGCTCCAATCTCCCGTCCCCCTGGGCTGACACGGGGATCGGGGTGAAGCGGGGACCTGAGGGGACATCCCCGCTCCAATCTCCTGGCCCCGCGGGCTGACACGGGGGGAAGCGGGTCAGGGTGAAGGCACAGATAATACTTACTGTGTCCTCCTTGGGAAAAAAATGGCTGCTCATTGGGGGCGGGCTCATATAGAGCCTGGCCGCGCACCCACAAAGCCTGGGAGCGCGCGCCAATCAGCTTTCAGGCAGGTGGAGATTTTTTGTTTTTTTTCAGCGCGAGCAGGGAAATTTGAGCGCGAGCAGGAAAATTTAAAAAAACAAATAAGTTTGCTGCTTGGGCCAATATTTACTCGCCCAGAGGTTAAATCCACCCGCCCCGGGCGTGTAAATGTATAGGATTGTCGAACACTGTGTGTGTGTATATATGTATATATATGTATATATGTGTATATATGTATATATGTATATATGTATATTGTAAATTATATATTGTATATAATATATATTATGTAATATATATAATATATATATGTATATATAATATATAATATGTATATATATATATAATATAATAGAGATAATAACCACCACTATTAAGGTTATGGTGGGTAAAAAAAGTGACTAAAACCCTCCACAGTAAAGCATAAAGCAACTGTAAATATTCCTGTATATTCATTTGCATGTCTTAGACAGGTCTGCAACCCTGTCTTTCATCATTATCACCCAGCAAACAGCCCTTCCACTACAGCAAGGGATTCTGGGAAATGACATGCAAATGAGCACATAGTGCCACTTTTTATCTCATGCTCACATTACATGAGCAACCCTTAGCCAATGCATGCTGCTTTAAACACAGCTTTTAAGCAAGGACTTGGGAGATGCAAAGTCAGTTAACCCACTCACAGACATGTTTCAACCTTGATGGGTATCTTCAGTGTGAGGTTGGCTTGCTGACATTTGCTCAAATGAGATAAGAGTACTGCACCGACACACTTTATTCGAGCAAATACCCGGTATGTACCTGGCAGATACCTGGAATGCGCCGCTCCTCACCTCTGACAAGCCCCGTTGCATTTGCCTTCCCAGCCTGGGTTCATGCCTGGCTGACGGGCGGCTGATCTGTTAAATGATAATGATTAGGATTTAATAGGATGCAATGCTTCGCATGTCTACCAGATGGCATAAATTCATGAATTGTAATGCAGTATATATATATGTACTGTGCAGTATTGCAGCCAGCGGGAATAAAATGCTTCAATCCCTGCTGGAAAATAACTCAATGCACTCGGGCAGAAAACAGTCACAAACCTCAATACACCCGGGTATACCCGAATTCGTGGGACTAGCCAAGCTCGAATAAAGTGTGTCGCCAGTGTAGGTAATCACAACCACTATTAAGGTTATGGTGGGTAAAAAAAGTGACTAAAACCCTCCACAGTAAAGCATAAAGGTTGAAACATGTCTGTTCTTCATGTTCTTTACCTTCTCCGGGGTCTTCTTCCGTCTTGTTCATCTTCTTCCGCCATGCCCTGGTTCTCTTCTTAGGAGGGGAGGTCTTCCCTCCTCTACATCTGGCTTAAAAATGAGACGACATATGCTTTAATAGGCATATGACGTCACATTATCGTCAAATGGTACCCACTGCCCTGATTGGGCCGTGAAAAACATGTGATTTTGCAAAAAAAAGAAAAAAATTGATGACGTCATTTAAAGGAAATGATGCCAGCCAATCAGAATGGCTGAGCTTCATTTGCCTTTACGATGACGTCATCAAAAGAAAGATGGCCACCCTTACATGGTACGGTAGCCAATCAGAGCGTGGGATGTAAATCCCAACTCTGATTGGCTCAAGTACCATGTGACAGGCTTTGGATGACGTCACATCCATTTTCCCCAAAGCCTCTGTCACATGGTGTACTACATGGTGGGAGGATGAATACGGCCTTCATCATGGGTGCATGGAAAAGGTAAGTGCAATATGTATTTACTGTATTTATTGTGATTCATGTCTTGTAAATGGGCAAATGCATTATTATCCATATGTGGGTAATTGTAATTTTGCCCATTACTGAATTGTATGTGTTGGGGGAAGGGGGTGTGTGTGTTGTATATTGCAATGTTTATTGGGGGCAATTGTCCCCAATAAACATGTAATTGTACCTTAACCCCTTCATTGCCTTAGCGGATAGCCGTTAAGGTAATGAAGCTGCTTTAATGTATTTTTATTAATAGTGTGCGGGAGCAGGGGGTCTCCTGAGTTTAACCGCATTGGTTTCAGCCTCAGGGACCCCCTACTTCAGGAGATACAGGCCCCGTTATGGGGTGCTAGTATCCCCTGCTGAATTTAAATGTCCCGGTCACGTGACGCGGAAGCTTTCAAAGTGCAGGGGATCCCGGCACCCCATAACGGGGCCTGTATCTCCTGAAGTAGGGGGTCCCTGAGGCTGAAACCAATGCGGTTAAGCTCCGGAGACCCCTGCTCATGTACACTATTATTAAAATGTATATTCTTAATGCACGATCGCCTGTAACAGCCATGCATGGAGATACAGAATCTCCATGGAAATGTTACAGGAGGCTTTTTTTCTATCAGTTATCGTACTTGAACTTTAAGCACGATAACAAGGGGGGGGAAAGCATGCATGATCTGGCAGATTTGAGCACGTCTGATACCGAATACACTAAACTCCTTAGTGAATCGCGCCTCCGGCTTCAATTTTTAGCGGACGTTTTTTTTTTCCAGGCCAGCGCAAAAGCTCACTGCTTAGCTGCAATAAGCAGGAAGTATACAACCTGACCGCCGAGTGGATGAAGGCAGCAGTGTTGAAAGTCCCTGGTAACAACAACAAAATATAAAAACGCCAGTTAGCAGGAATATCTTTGTATGCACTCTCCGTCTCGCCAGCCGTGACTGTCAGTGTAGTGACGTCACTGTGCCCGACGACCGTTTCACGTGGCTCACGCGCTTCTTCACAGGGGGAGGAGGAGATTTTATATATTTACTATAGTGAAAAAACTATAATAAAGCGCAACAAATAATGTGATATAATCAAGCTGCAGCCTAAACACCCGCGGTTTTCCCCAAAACCGCAAACTAAGATAACCTAAACAATACAGTGTTCATGGCGCAAAGTGATAAAACAGTTCATATGTGCAAATGATCCCAGTGTTGATTAGCTCTGAAAAACACATAATACTGTAACTCCAAGTAGAGGATTCTACTCTCAGTAGACCCTCATATGAAGAAAAGAACACAAATGCAGAGAGTATAGTGCATTATCATTTACTTAAGATGACAGACAACACAGAGGAGAATGGTAACACACTCACACTTTCCCCGCTAGTAAGTAAACAAGAATTGACTTTTGGCGCACTTCAACCCTTCTTCTTAGATGACAGCTCCCAATGCGACCGCTTCACTTCTCAGTCAGGAACAAACCGCGATTGCCTCCGCCAGCGTCTCTCACCCACAGTTGGGGCACTCCACCGCATCACGGTCATCTCAGCAGTCTCCTTCCAATCAGGGATTCTCAGGAGATTGGGTACGGTGGCCTCATAGCATCAAAAAAGCCCTATTTATTATTACCTATAGCTGTCATTTTATGATTTTCATCGGGTTTTATTTTGTATTAAATTTCAAATAATTGTTTGTCCTGTTACATTTGGTTTTGTGGGACCTATTAATTGGTCTGCATCAAAATTCGGATCTTGTGGTATCAGTTATTTAACTGCTACTTTCTGTATATAATATATTACATCATTACATGAGTGCAACATCAAGGGACTTTTAGTGACTAGTGACCACTTTTGGCCACTTTGTTGTGTCTTACATCATTGTTTTCCCTTTGCAAAAGTTTCTATATTTTTCCCATGCATGGTGAACAAGGTGTTGTTGTGTGTTTGTCACGATGGACTGACCTGATCAACAATTTTATATTTTGGGGATCTAGATTGAGCACACAAGTTGAGCAAAATAAACTGACATTTATTTCCTTAATAGACAGACACACAACAACTTTAGAGTGAGGGAGAGAACAGGATAAAATGTCCAGAGACGAAACAAAGCATCGGAAAAATGTCCTTTAAAGTGCGGTTTTGCAAGGGGCGCAAATTGCCAGCCCAATAAGTCCTGAAATAGTGCAAAGTTTGTTCGGGTCCGTTGGGGTTCGTTAGATAACCCCAGCACTAACGAAATCCTGAAGCAGAGTTCTGTTCTTAGTTCCGATGAAAATAACTTGTTGCGTTCCGGAGTCGTTGCTGCTGCTCTTATCTGCTCTTAGAAGCGAGGTGGAAATTCAATCACATTGTAAGAGAAAGACAACGGGGATAGCTCAGGGGGCATGTATATAAGGTCTGAGATCATATCTCCAACATACCCGCCCAATCCCCTTCGTGGGAATTTCCCACTCACCAATCCCAACTTGCCCACAGTTTGCAGAGTGGGCACTACAGGGATTTCCGGTTGGTACAGCGCCTGTGCTAACCTGGCACCTTAGCTGCTTACCATATGGGTACACCCCTTTTCCCTGGCATCTGCCAGGCTAGGAGTTGGTCTCAAAGTGTGAACTAGCCCAGATGACTAACAGGATCTCCTATTCTGCGAGCATCCCCGCTAATTCACACCTTCTGGCTCTTGGGGCTTTCATTTGCAACACTTCCCTAGACCCATAGGCACTGCCTCCACAGGGGGTCTCTGAAGTCTGCATAAGAAAGTGCCCCCAGCTCCTGGGTGCTAAAACATTTGGTCACTGAATGGATTACAAAGGCAAGTAGAAAAAATGTATCCTGCCTGTACTTTTAAAACTACAGCCAGAAAGGCACTTTATTAAAAATATCTGTTCTACTGCTTCAATGTTATATTTTTAATATGTGTGTGCTCTGGGGCTGCACACCAAAAATCAGGGTGCTAGCCCATTCCATTCCCGAGTTAGGGGCTTCTCCTTGAGCCAGCAATGCTGGGCTATGGGCTTCCCACGTCAATTGACTTGCGGTTAACCGAGTTCCCTCGTCAATTGACTTGCGGTGAGCCGAGTTCCCACAGCAATTGCCTGCTGCCTTTCCAGTTACGCTAGTAAACGGGACTGGATACATTGTAACCGGTAGCCAATTGAGACTGAAACCGCAACCCTTTGATTCAATTGAAGCAGTGGAATGTGGTGCTCAGATAGTCCAATATGGTTTGTATACATATATGAATGTAGTAATAAATGTCAAGATACTCATGCGACGTCCACAAATGAGTGTAGTAGGTAACTGAAATGGGTATGCACCTAGCGATGTCCACTTGACAACCGCAACTGATGGTGCAAAAAATTTAACCCAGACAGTATGATATGAGAGAGATTATATGGTACACACAGGGTAAATGACAGGGCACTATGGCCCATTACCTTTATACCTTGAAGGGACGTCCACTGTGTCCACGGCGTGCATCCACAGATAAGGAATCCACAGTCAGAGTAGGTAGGCAAAGCACAATCCAGTGACATCCAGGGCAGGATAGAAAAACATGAGGAAAAATCCCAGGCAATCTCCGAAATAGACAGGTACCTTGATAAAGTGCCCTGCACGAAACGCGTAGGTGCGTTCGTGAAGCCCTGTTATGGCATTCGCTTGCTAATAAATTGATCTGTCTATTTCGGAGTTTGCCTGGGATTGTTTCTCATGTTTTTCTATGCCCTGGATGTCACTGGATTGTGCTCTGCCTACCTACTCTGACTTTGATTCAATTGACCTCGCGGTTGCGAGTTCAAGCCTCAGTAATGGATACCTATGTTACTCAATGGAACAAAGAGACCGCGCCACACTTCTCCAATTATCTTGCGGCTTGGCTCGCGCAACGTCATCTTGTGTCCAAAAAACAGTAATGCAGGTATACAATGCAATACATTACCGCAGGCCTATACAATCCTGCAAAACGGGGACAATAAGGTACAGAGGGGAAAATAATACATGTGTAGTGCATATAAAATTAACCCCTTCATCCCCAATGCGAAATAGGGTTAACCAGCGGAGCATACTGCCTTTTGTTAATGCGCTGATTAACCCTATTTTCGTTACACAGCCAATGGAGGTTGCTTCCCCAGACGCACTAGGCCCTACATCAGGTACAAAATTCAAACACCCTTCTAAGTTTGTCTCCCCAATACGTTGCCCTTCAGTGAGTACGTTTATGAGCTTAGTGAGGAAGGATACTGCTAAACAACAGGCCTCCCTAAGAAGGTCCTATAAAAACCTGACACATATGGAGGTTAAATCACTTAACTCACTGAAAAATGATAAGAATATTATCATTAAAAAGGCTGACAAGGAAGGAGGAATTGTGGTCCTTAACTATCATGACTACAGAAATGAGGCATTACTGCAGCTCAGCATTGAGACATGCTATAAAAAAACTCACTTATGACCCCACTGTAGCGATGGAGGGGGGTGGGCCCAGTAATAAAGGGGTTACACCCCACAGGGCCACCCCAACATCGTATGGGAGGCGAGGGGTTAACTATTATAATGTTTAATATTGGTTTCGTTCCTCTGCCTCATTGCACACTGTGTCTGTCACGGGAGCTTGTGCAGGGTTATAATAATACATCAAATATCTCTGGGTTGAATCGAATGCGACTAAGATATGATAAATATAGTTTATTCCTTAAAAAAGGTGAACACACAAGATATACAAATAACAGAATATGAACACTTACTTAGGGTTTGGGGCAATAAAGCAATCAGGATCTGGATTGGCAATTCATTCAGCAATACAAGATACAAACGATTACAAAAACGAAGACACTGGGCATAGGGGTTACACCCGTTTATATGGGGTTTCAGCCCTATCCCTGTAACGCTCAGACTGCCCACAAGCCAGACGAGACCCCGGGACTGAGGTGGAAAGGAGTAATACCACATACCTAACAGTAAACGGGGGCACGGCCGGAGTGTGGAAGTAGCGTAGATGGTCCGGTGTAACAAAAATAGAAAGGGTACCGTACTTGCCAACTCCAGCGGTGGAAGGCAAAGTCCGTAAGCCAATGGTCGTGGAATGGAGAGAGCAGCGTAGTAGATTGTCCGTAAGCCGTGTCCAGGGGATATAGAAGTCTGCATGGTAGAAAGTCCAACGCCAATTCCAAGGGGTACCAGAGAGCAGCGTAAACGAAGTCCAAAGCCAAAGGTCAAATCCAGGGAGGTCAGCAGAATATCCAGGGACAGGAACTGAAAGACAAAAGGGGCCAGGCAACAGCAGACAGCACCAAGGTACAGAAGCTATGCAGAGCAAAGAGGAAATGGTGAGTGGAGACTAAATATGGGGCTGGGACCTATCAGAGGAAGGGGAGAGATGGAGGAGCGGCCCGAGGGAGGACATGATAGGAGAGAGGTGCCTGGGGAGCTGGGGCCTGTCAGAACAAGGGGAGGAGCGGAGGAGCGGCCCGGGGAAGGACCTGATAGGAGAGAAGGGCCTGGGGGTGGACCTGATAGAGCAGGGGCAGGGAAGCGCGTGATGCGCGCGCCGCATCAGCAGAGGCGGAGTCAGGCACCCGGTGCCAGCAAATTGAAGCCTGAGTCCGCGCGTGCCCGTAGGGGTGACGCACGTGACCCGGAAGTGTGGGAGCAGCCATGGAGGGGGCCGCAAGGAGTGAGGCACGCCGCCAGGGAGCCTGGGTGGCATGGAGCAAAGGTAAGGAGGCTCTGGAAGCGGGTGTACCTGCAGCGCGGATCCTTACAATCCCTTAACATTGGGTGCCAAGTATTGGTTACCAATTACCTCCACCAAATTACCCCTTGCCACCTCACGTGGGAAGCCAACCTCCGTTTGTTACGGGTTGCACACACCAGCAACCCGTAACCAACGGAGTTTTTCCTGTGCAGTTGCAGTTGCAGATTACCGGAATAGAGAGGGGATACTCTCAGATATATCCACTGCTTGCCCTTATCATCCATCTGGTGAGTGGGCATTTCTATCATTGCAGCAGAGTGTCAATCTGACCTACTTCAATTGTTTATATATTATTTTATTATCTTTCATATGTCCTATGTATGTTTTTATTAAATGTTTTTATTAAATGTTTATTTATTTAATTATCACCTGTTGAATTCTCAGCTGTCTGTTATCTGTATTGTATGTGTGTCTGTCATTTTATCCAACAGTATTATGCTATGCACTATGTTTTTCTTTTTTTAAACTTTCCACACACCACTTGGAGCCACTTCAAGATCCTCCAACAGGCTTGGTTTCTATATATCCTTTTTGTTTTATTCGGCGCCTTAGATACACATTCTTTCCTATTCTATCTGTTCTGACCTGGGGGTCAGTTTTGTATCATTGGTAGCCCCTTATGTGTAGGTAATGTTCCGTACATAAGGTTGCATATTGTATTATACCATTTATCTTATAGTTAGCGCTACCTATCCTGTTTTTCCTGGTGAGCCTTTCATACATGGGTTTCCCTCAGACATCCTGACGCCATGTGGCAATTAACATTCCTTCTGGGCCAGTGGCTTTCACGGGCTTAGAAATACCAGGGATGCAGAGTAACATTTTAATATTAAACATATATTAAAATAATCCGTTCTGTGGGTCTAAGCGGGCTAAAATTTGCCAAGTCCTCATGCCGGAGGACCCTTGCCATAGTGGTAAATATCAACCTTCCACGACCCCCAGAACCGGAGATACCAAAACCAACTTAAAATCCCCTATTAACTTTAATGCAGGATTCTCCACTATAGGCTAAAAGAAATCACTGCAATTCACTCTTCCATTGAAATCAATGGGCTCTGCCGCTATAGGCTTTTAATGGAGCAACTCCGCCATTGAAGTCAATGGGAAAACCACATTTTTCACAGTTACCCATACTCTGTCCGGTTGATCGGACTGCCATGCAGTCATACCGAAGCAGTGACTGCATGCTGCCCAAATCCCAGCCCTCTGGTACTTACGGAACCGGAGTTATGGGTTTTCACTTCATACGTTTTTGGACTTAGCAGTTTCAAAGCTACGCGGCTTTCCTCCATTTGAATCAATAGGGTCGGCGCTGCCATAGGATTTAATGGGACCTCCGCTACCATTGAAGTCAATGGGATGTCAATGGGAAACAAACACTTTTTCACAGTTAACTCTACTCCGTTCGGTTGAGGGGAGAGGGCAGAAAATTGCAATGCAGTTATGCCGGAGCAGTGACTACATCCTGGCCAAATCCCAGTCCTTTGGTCCCCACGGAACAGGAGTTATGGGTTTTCAGTTTACACTGTTTTCCACTTAGTGTTTGAAAGTCACGTGGCTTTTTCCACCATTGCGGTCAATTGTAGGACCCTCATGGCCGGCGCGACCCTTTCTCGTCGCCATTAATTGTCAGACACGGTTGGGGTCGAGTGACGGGGTTCCTAGGGGCTAGGGGCAAAAATTATTTTATTTCTGGGTGCCCTAGAACAAAAGTTCCCACGCCAATTGGACGTGAACTTGACCGAGACCTCATCAAAGCTCTTTTCAGACATTGTTTCCACTCTTGCGGTCTGGCTGGCTGCTAGCTCGTCTCCGGAGGTCGGCTTCCAGGAATCCCCATTGAAATGCATTACTCCATTCACTTTCAATGGGGAACCGCCGCTCCTCCTCTCGGGCGAGATCTGCAGGTCTTCTGCGATATCAGGCCCAAATCGCCGGAATCTCCATAGGGTTACATGGGGCTCCAATGGCGACCTATGGAGATGCTGCAAAATGGAGACTGCAAAGGCGGGAAATGGGACAAAGGGCAATAAACATCTAAATGCAATTAACCCTTTCCCTCCCGACCTGATCCCAGTGTATGTGGTTGCTGCATACACTGTAAAGGTGCAGACAACAATAATTGTACCCATATACATTTCTATCACATAGAACACAGTTTGATCACATAGAACACATTTTGCCCTGAGGCAGGGGAATACAAATACATGAGTTCCCTCTAAATGTGGGAATAGGATAACCAAGGGACGTACCTTTTGGTTGTGAAGCAGGGGAACATATGTATTATAAGTACATTTTGGGTTAACCCCTCAATTCCCAGACGGTGGAAGGGGGTGCCTAATGGGGATGAGCCCTATATTACTCGCTTGGCACCCCTCCCCTGTCACAGTGTCTCCCCTGGTTGTATGTATTTTTCCCCTTTACAGTGTGTGCACCCAACACATACACTGTGATCAGGTCGGGAGGGAAAGGGTGAATTGCATTAATATATTTATTGCCCTCTGTTCCCTTTCCCACCTTTTCTGTCCCCGTTTGCAGCTCATCTCATAGGCCGCCATTGAAGCTCCATACAAGTCAATGGAGATTTCAGTGGTTTTGGCCTAAATATCCGAGAAGACCTGCAGGTGGCGCCTGAGAGGAGGAGCGGAGCTTCCTCATTGAAAGTGAATGGAGTAATGTACTTTAATGGGGATTCCTCGAGTCCGACCTCCAGGAACGAGCTGGCAGCCAGCCAAACCGCAAACCCTGAAAGTGGATACAATATCAATAGAAAAGCTTTGATCACTCAATTGGCATGGGAATTTAGTCACGGCCAAGTTCAATCATATTAAAATTGTATCTCCGGTCCTAGGGAAGCTAACGGGTTAATTCCTTTTGCCCCTAGCTCAAGGGGACCCCCTTACTCGACCCCTACAGGGTCCGACGGTCAATGACGGCGAGAAAGGGTCGTGCCAGCCATGAGGGTCCCACCATTGCCCGCAATGGCGGAAAAAGCCGCATGGCATTTTAACACAAAGTCCAAAAGTGTACAAAGTGGAAACCCAGTTCTCCGGTTCTGTGAGGATTAGAGAGCTGAGATTTGACCATCATGTAGTCACTGCTCCGGCATGATTGCATGGCAAATTCCAGCTCTCTCCAATAAACAGAACTGAGTGTGGGTAACTGTTTAAAATGTGGTTCTGCCATTGACTTCAATGGCAGAGAAATGCAATGTGTAACACGTCTGTTTAAAGTGAATTTCTGTAACTCCGGTTTGGTGGGTCCCAGCAAGCTGAAAATTGGTAGAATCCCCTCCGGCATGAGGGTCTGGCAATTTTTAGCCCGCTCAGTCAAGCCGAACGGATTATTTGAATAGATATGTATTTGCAGAAATGTACTGTATTTTATGCCTAGCATAAAGCCCGCGAAACCTACTATCCCCTGCAGTATGTTAATGGTCAGGGGGCGATACTATGACTACAACCAGACCCCTGATTAGAGGCTCCACCACCCTGATTAAGTATTCCAGGGCGGAGAAGAGCAGGACATGAGTGTTAATGATAGGTGTTGTAAATTACACTTAAAGTCAAACTTTTCCTGTCCAGATCCCCTTCTGGCAGACTCAGCGGCGCCTATTCTTTAGTGTGGGGTGCTGAAAATGGGTCTCTGGCCAGAGGGATGTGCGCATGTGCCAGTTACCTGGGGGCAGGTACCAAAGTGCTTCCCACGTTAGCTGGCACAAGGCAATTGGGTGCAGGTACAGCTGAACCCCGATATAACGCAGTCCTCGGGGGCCACCAGATCAGACCGTGTTATAACTGGGGTCGCGCTAATTTTAAAAAAAAATGGCCGCCGTGATAAGGGACTCCGCGCTGCCGAAGGGGGGAGAGCTGAGATAACTCTCCCAGAGCCCAGCGTCGCAGTGACAGTGGCAGGCCCCCACCACTCCAGCATCACTTACCCTTACCCAGCATCTGCAGCAGTTGATCTGTGCAGAGAAGCTGCGAGGGGGAGGAGAACTCACGGGATGTCAGCTGTTTCTGAGTTCCCAACCAGGGATCAGCTCCCTTCAGTCGTCCCCCACAGCAGCAGCGATACAGGCAGGGAGAGGGGAGCTCTCCCTGAGCCCAGTGTCGGAGCGGCAGACCCCCCCCCCCCCCCCCCCCCCCGCCCGCCCCACCCCCCCCCCCCACCCCGCCCCCAACAGCCAGCCTAATGAAACGAACAGCAACACACACCTCCCCCCCCAAACCACAGCAGTACCCCCCCTCCCCACAGCAACACTTACCCAGCATCTGCAACAGTTGATCTGTGCAGAGAAGCTGCGAGGGGGAGGAGAGCTCACGGTATGTCAGTTGTTTCTGAGTTCCCGGCCAGGGATCAGCTCCCTTCAATCCTCCCCCCACAGCAACAGAGATACAGGCAGGAAGCGATACAGGCAGGCACTCCCTGAGCCTAGCGTCGCAGCGGCAGGTGCCCCCCACCACCCCAGCAGCACTTACCCCCCCAGCCTTCCACCTTGCACAATTCGTCCCCCCCCCCCAGCAGCCCCACCATGCACCCAAAGGTGGTCTGTGACACCAAAGGTAGGGGGGGGCTGTGTGTGTGGTGTGTGTGCTGTGAGTGTGTGCAGTGTGTGCTGGTGCTGTGAGTGTGTGTAGTGTGCTGTGAGTGTGCAGTGTGCAAAAAAAATTCAATTTTTTTTTTTAAATTAGGGGTTCATGCTCAAACCGCGTTATAAGAGGATCCGCGTTATATTGTGTGTTCACTTTCCCTGAAGGAATAAACTTTCTTTATCATATTACGGTCGCATTCAATTCAACCCAGTATTTTGGTGTATATTATAACCCTGCACAAGCTCCAGTGACACCCACGTATAAGTACAAGGAGGAAGCTGATACCATTCTTGATATCATTTAAGAATAGATGGATAGAGCTTGAGACATTCAATTTTTTGACAGTACTACACCCCAAAAACACGGCTCTATACAGTATCTGCTCCCAAAAATACATAAATCACTTATTGATCCACCAGTTCACCCAATTATATCGGCCAGGGAATCTATTTGTCAGCAGTCTCTGGCAGTTTATGTTGATTCTTTCCTCCAAAGCCATGTCCAGAGGATGAGTTCCTACATTAAGGATACCTATGACTTTTTAGAGAAACTCTATAAAATCCAACTTGAGGAAGATGATCTCCTGGTATCTCTGGATGTTACCTCATTATTTACGAATATACCATATGACATGGGACTGGAGGTGATACGCCTAAAACTTGAAAGTGTGAACAAAGGAAAAACCCCCACTGACTTCCTAATGCTCCTGTTAGATTTTATTCTTCACAAAAACTATTTTAAATTTGAACATTATTTCTATCTTCAACTGCAGGGGACTGCCTTGGGCAGCAATGTGGCACCATCATATGCGAACCTGTTTATGGAAAATTTTGCAAACAGTAACAAAAAGCTGTATGGTGCTCAAACATGGAACATTTTGAGACTCTTCTCTACCATGAGCAGGTTCGGGTATGGTGGCGTTATAGTGATGATGTCTTCAGGGTTTGGAAAGGTGGTATTGAGGCATTGGCTCAATTTATTTATTGGTTACCTTTATACTACACCTACTCCGATTCGCTTGACATATTCTTGGAAATCCACTGATAAAAATACAATACTACATGCCAAAAGCCACCATCCCCCTAACCTCATTAACAATTTACCGTTTTCTCAGTTTATAAGAGCCAAAAGAATAGTGAAGAATCTAGCTGACTCCAAATTAGCCATACAGGCTATGAAGGATCATTTCAGTGAACGTGGGTATGAGGACACCCTCCTTGATGAGTGTGCACTACATGCGAAAGGATACACTCGACATACTGATAAGGAAACAACTGAGCAACACTTACTTTTTCCCTTTGAATTTAATTCACTTTCTAAAGGGATCAAATACACCATAATGGAGCATTGGCAAATAATTAAAGCTGATCCTATAATAGGTGGTATATGTACCAACAACCCCATTCTAGCTTATAAGAGAGGAAGGAATTTAGGTGACTTACTAGTTAAAACGGATGATCAATAGAAATATAGTATGCAATTGTGCACTTCCTAAGCCACAAAAAAACAGGATGTTATAAATGTAGGGGCTGCTCAGTCTGCAACTCTATGATCATAGGGGATACCTTTTACCACCCTATTAGTGGCAATAAACTCAAGGTTAACCAACGTATTACTTGTGAGACAACACACGTTATTTATTATTTGAAGTGTCCGTGTGGCCTTCTGTATGTAGTAAAGACCACACGACCACTGAAGACCAGATTCATAGAACATCGTAGCAATATAAAAATGGGAGAAGATATTACTAGCTTGCTTAAACACTGTAAGCAGTATCGGAATAATGTTTCAGCAAGGAGGTTCATGGGCATTGAACATTTATCTCCAGTAGGCAGAGGGGGGGATATTGACAGACTTATTTTGCAACGTGAGGCTTTTTGGACTTTTTGTTTAAAAAGTCTTAAACCTACAGGTCTAAATGATGACTTTGAGATACCATGTTTTCTTTAAACTACATTTATACATTTGTTATGCTGATCTAACTCTTTGGCACCTTGCCTATTTCTATTTTTACATATTTTTTTCACACTTTTTTTTTTTTTTCCTTATCACTATACATTTCATTTTTTTCTGTGATTTTTTTCTATGTTTGACTTATCTATATACCTCTGCTATTAGCGTTGTTGCCCTGTATTTTTTTTCAGCATTTTTGTGCATGAACTTACAAAGCAGTCAATACTATGATGTTCACTGGCTTTTCATCTGTATTTTATATTGTAATCTATTATGCGTTAGTGGGTAACATATTAGTTTATTGTGAGGCTTCTATGTCCTCTTTATGGACCACAATGGTGGTTTGTTGCCTCACATCATTATGTGTTTTGTTTATTTCCTGTTTTTCTTTCACAGTGTTGTGCTGTTCCTTGTTATTGAGCGCTGAGCTGCGCTCTCATTGGCTAGTGTCACTTGGTGTAGCCACGCCTCTCCCTCTACTGCCGGTTCGTATTTCCATTCCAGCAGCTGCCTTTGTTTTTCTCTCCCTGGAGCGTCCTGATTGGCTAGCATTTTCCATGGAGCTATAATGTTTCCCTGATGAGAATGGAGTTCTCTCTGAAGAAATACCCAGTGTACTCCTGGGTTTGATGGCGCTGTGTTATGATGTCAGGACATTACCAGGAAGTCTACTTGCACCTGTTTGATGGGTGGTGCCTGATGGAGCCTATCAGATTGGACAAGCTGGAGGGAGGAGGGTGGGCGTTGTGTGGGTGTGGTGGTCACTTGGTAGCTTTATAAGGGTTTGTGTGTCACTTTATCTGACCCTGAAGAAGGTGTTTGAAGTTTTTTTATAAATAATTGCATTTCTTTTGGTGTGCTCAGCTTCCCTTATGTTCTACATTGACGTACATAAATTTGCTAAAAATGTGTCTTTAATTTAGTATTTTTAAAGAGATGCCATTAGCAATCAAATTAGTCCAAGTACCATTGGAGTTACTTCAAACACTTCCCCACCCAAGGTCTTAAAAAAGCAATCTACATTTTATCCAAAGTTCACTCAAGGACATTTAGTGACCACTTTTGTGGATATAGTGACCAAGGACTTGGAATTGTAAAGACGAGCATACAAATTTCGGCATGACAATCTAATTAATCAAGAGAAAGTTGCATTGACTCAATTGGAGATAAATTAGTCGATAGTTATTAAACCTGCTGACCAGCGGGAGGTATTGTGGTGATTGTGACGGTGAAAGGGTACCCAGGCCATGAAATAAAGGCATTCTGCTCGGCTGGGTTCCCCTGAGTCAGAGAAAGTGACAGTAGAGTGTCAGTTCTACAGCCTAGAGCTGCATACAGTCGTAGTAATGTGTATTAATGTGTCTAAAATGCGCCTGCTAGGAATAAGGGGCCTCTAGCACTGTTTAAAGGGTTAATTGGATAAGCGTGCCTGTGGTTATGTGGTCGGTCCCGGCATTACAACACTGTATCACTGTGTAACCGCAGACAAGCAAGGGAAGCCATAACTGCAAGCTAAATTGGTTAAGTGGTCTGCGGTCATGAAAGAATGCCGGATTGCAACACTGTATAATGTGGTCTCATCATTCAATTAAGGTCAATTGGTAAAGTGCGTCTGCGATTATCGAGTGAGGCCGGGCATTGCAAAATTGCATCCCGACCCCGAACCGCAGACCGAGGAAAAAGGTAAATCACAATCCACATCATAGCCACACATAATTAACTGTCTAAATTTTGATAGGAAGGTCCTAGCATTCTACTTTTAGGTATGCAGAGTGCTAGGGGGTAAACATGTAACAAGGGAAAGTTATGTAACTCTAACATTTATTTAATGGCATGAAGGGGAAGTAGCCCTGAGTTTAGTATTTTTAAGTTATAGGAACTGGGACATTTGCATTTCAGTCAGGCAGGACAGAAATTCACCATTGTTATGTATGGCCAACCATCCCCAGGGACGAGGCATGCATAGTGTAAGTCCAGACTTCTGAGACTCCCTGTGAAGATGACTCCAGAGGGACTGCAGAGGTCTGGGGCTTCAAAAAGTACCTACCTGATGAAAGTGTGAACAGACATGGCCGAGATTCAAACACGGTGTCTTTTTTAGATCTAGGCCAAGCCTCAACACACACACACACACACAACAAGGTCACGACTCTCAATCGGGAGGGGTATCACCAATAGGCAACAAAAAAAGACTAAGGGCTCTATGCAGTAAGCGCCGAAAAAGTCCTCTCGCCAAGTGTTCCTTATCGGCATGATTCTGCCGATTTTCCCTTGCCGTATGCAATAAGTGCCGAATCCCTTCCGAATCAAGCCGAAAACATTTGTTCCCACTCTGCCGATGATTTGCCGATCACACACAGGTGTATCGGCGTGCATGGCGGGGTGGTGTTAGGTTCGCCAATGAAACTTCTTGCTGAATCTGCCGAAGCAAGCATGTTTTTGATTGTGCGGCCCATTTAAAGGCAGCGTGTATTTTTATTCATTCTCTGTGTTGTTGGGAGAGAGAGAGAGAGAGAGACACACAGAGCTGGGCGATTTACATATTTCATATTGACTGAGAGAGTTGTTGTGTATTGTGAGAGGTTTGTCCTGTGTTGTTTTGTTAACATCTTTGTCTTGTTTTCACTTTGTAAGTGTTCAGTGCGATTGTCTTTAAATTTCTTTTCTGTTCTTTGTGAGTGCTATAGGTATGGCCGAAAGGCGTGGGAAGAGTGATGCTGGTGTGAGTGGTACTGGTAGTCTTGTGAGTACGCGTCTGAGTGAACGTAGGATTCAGGGGAGTGCTGTTGCTGCGAGTGCGACTGGTGTTGCTAGGAGTGCGAGTTGTGTTGCTGTGAGTGTGAGTGCTGGTGGCTCTGTTGCTGGTGCTGCTGGGGTGTCTGTTGCTGGTGCTGGTCGGGTGTCTGTTGCTGGTGCTGGTGAGGTGTCTGTTGCTGGTGCTGGTGGGGTGTCTGCTGCTGGTGCTGCTGGGGTGTCTCGTGGTGGGGTGGTTGGTGGTTGGCCGCTTTTGGAGTCTCTTCCATTGGAAGAAGGAGAGTCCAGTCAGCAGCAGCCAAGCTCTAGGGCTGCATGTGTTCGGAGGAAACGTGTGGAGCGGCCATGTAATCCTCGTTTCAATGAAGAGGAAAACAGATTTTGTCACACGGATTTTGGAGCACTATGACTCTGTATGGGCATTTACTAGGTAAGTCTATCTTTGCATTGATTGTTCAAAGACATGTTATCCTAGGTCATGTGAGATGTCTTAATATCAAGCTCTAATTCTCTAATATATATCAATTAAAGTTAATTGTTACACACATAATCCTTCATGCTTTATAATGACCATAACAATCAGTCTAAAAAGTTTGCCAAAGTTCATACAATATTCATGCAAGCTTCCTTAGATTTGTATGTTTCCACGTAAATGCTCATGTGGTACACATATTTAACATATTTAACATATTTAACCTAAACCAGCATCTCTTGGAACAGGTAGCAGTTTAGGAAACTGCTCGTTTTTCTAATAATAATTAACGTCATATATTTTGTATGTATTTCAAGGGTGGACAAGTTCAGCATCAAAAAAAGAAATGTGGGATCAAATAACATTGGCTGTGTCTGCGTGTGGGAATCATGTCAGGGACCGGGCATATTGTCGGAAGAGATTCGATGATATCAGGGCAAACTTAAAGAAAAAAATCCAAGCACAACGGATGCATGCTTCTGCCACTGGAGGTGGGCCGCCAGCACAAGCTCTAATAATAACTCCATTGGAGGAGCAGATGCAGGAAAAATTTCTTCCTGTCGTCGTGGAGGGTTTGGCAGGGGACAGAGATATCGGAATTTTTCGGCTCAATTTCCACCAGGTGACCAATGTTACTGTACTACGCGTGTCGTATGTTACAGTTCTTATCTATATT
>WSYH01012754.1:0-18239 GCA_036426205.1 Ascaphus truei
AGACCCGATGAGTAGTAGTGACCTGTCAGCACAGTGAAGCAGAGCAGGAGAGCTGATGAGTAGTGACCTGTCAGCACAGTGAAGCAGAGCAGGAGAGCCTGTCAGCACAGTGAAGCAGAGCAGGAGAGCCGATGAGTAGTGACCTGTCAGCACAGTGAAGCAGAGCAGGAGAGCCGATGAGTAGTGACCTGTCAGCCCAGTGAAGCAGAGCAGGAGAACCGATGAGTAGTGACCTGTCCGCACAGTGAAGCAGAGCAGGAGAGCCGATGAGTAGTGACCTGTCCGCACAGTGAAGCAGAGCAGGAGAGCTGAACTGTGAAGGAGACCACCGACATCGGAACGGTCCAGGAGACAGACAGCTGTAGGAGAGGACCCCCCTGCAGTCAGGGGAAAGGGTACCACATTACAATTATCTCTGTGACGTACCGGTCTGCAACTGACATTCTGATCCATGAACTCCAACGAAATACTAGTGTCACATAAACCTGCCTGATCACCCAGGATAGGGAGGCTGGGGACCGTGGCTTTAACACACACATGAGCAGCGCTGGGGTATGCAGGTATGTTAGCAGGTGTGTTGGGTTTTATATGTAGAGTTCCTAATCATAAGGATCACATGGCTATTGATAATCTGTGTATTATTCCTGCTCCTTTTATTCATAAAACTGTTATAGAGACCCTGCTGTGGTGTCCCTTTGTTCTGGCCCCACACACGTGTGAGGGTTATTAACATGGTACGGTTTCAGGCCCCCACCTCATTCTCACGGGAGACCGGGTTTATCAACACCTTTTTATACCGGGATCATATGATTGAGCAAACCAAGAAGGTAAAATAAATGGTAATTTATTTCAGGAAAAGACATACACACAATGTAACACAATGTACAGGGTTAACACACTTACTGGGAACGGGGCTAACGAATAAATCTATCCTTTAAACGAAATTCACAAAAATTACATCTGTAGGAGCATTAACCAATGACCGGGAGGTACTCACAATTGTCCTGGAACTGATTTCGACGTGCAAGGCCAGACACGACCGCTACGTTCTCCAGAGGTGGGACTTAGAAGAATTCTTGAGTCAAAATCTTTGAAGCCGGCTCGCAACTATTCAGCACAGAGCATCTTTGAATTTGCCGCTGTTGGGTTGGCGCTTGGAATCTGCGCTCCTGATTGGCTGCAAGTCCCCTTATGGGTTTCAGGGTCTCATTCCCCAACATCTACAGCCTATCGGAGCGTGGGAATTTCCTTGCCAGCCAATCACTGATTTGGCAGTATTGTAAAGCCGGATGGGCACCTTTTTTCACTCTGTAAAGGGGCATGCGCCAACCTGGCACCTCTGCCTCTTTGCATACTGAGCCCAGTCGCTGTCCAGACTCCCCAGAGTCTGGGTTCTGGCAAATGGTGGCCGGATAGCCCTGTGTCAGCACAGATGCGGGTACTCAAGCAGAACTTCAGTACCCCTTCAGTACCCCCAGACTCTTGCGTTCTGCTCAAGGATGTCTTCTCTCTACCCCCTTTGTATCTAAAGCCCTCTCCCGCCTTAAACCTTTTTCACTGACTGCCCCACACCTCTGGAATGCCCTTCCCCTCAGTACCCGACTAGCACCCTCTCTGTCCACCTTTAAGACCCACCTTAAGACACACTTGCTTAAAGAAGCATATGAATAGCACTGTGGATAATCTGAACACGATACATAAAGCTTGGCCCCCTGCAGACGCACTTACCAGAACTCCCTCCTACTGTCTCTGTACGTTCTCCCTACCTACCAATTAGAATGTAAGCTCCTCGGGGCAGGGACTCCTCTTCCTTAATGTCACTTTTATGTCTAAAGCGCTTATTCCCTTTATGTGTTATTTGTATTATTTGTTATTTATTTGATTACCCCGTGTATTACTGCTGTGAAGCGCTATGTACATTAATGGCGCTATATAAATAAAGACATACAATACAATACGAGCCCATGACGCAGTACTCAAGCAGAACTGCAGAACCCCTCCTGTTCTAACACCTTGGCATCCCTCAGGCTTTCAAGTCCGGACTTCGCACAGACACAGAGGCACCAAGCTTCGTCGCCACCGGGTCCCTCGGAATCCATGACTTGGCAATCCCACAGTTGATTTACACGTTATCAGTACATATACCTATTAAATAAAACCCTTTAATAAAATATACTGTGTCCTCTCTTTTGTGTGATAAAATGTGTAAGTCCCTATTCTGGTGTCAGGGATGGAGTGAGGGGATATACTGCTTACACTCACTAGCCCCATTCTTGCCACACTTTAGTAAATAACTTTTAAAACTTTTTACACACCAGAAATCACTCTCAGCTTTATCCCATAGCTGGAGCACCCCCTGAACCCCTATACCAGGCTCAGGGCATCTGGGCATGTATCTGGGCACCTCTCCTTATACTAGGGATCCTGTGGGAGATCGCAGGTATACATTAACCCCTTCATGCCCATTTGCCTTGCCTGGATGATGCTGCAGCAGGGATCCTGGCGGTGAGTCGTAATAGCGTTTTCAGAGTCAGAGTTTGCCCGGAGGAATGTGCTTGGCTGCATCTGAGAATCTCACTCAATTCCCGGATCCAACTCCTGGGGTGTCCCATAACTCTGGAACCCCGATACATAGACACATTCTGTAAAGAATTTCTCCGGCAAACCCACCCTGAAACTTACAGCCTAGAAATCTCCCGGTCCCAGCACCCCAGGAAAGGCAAAACACGAATAAATCTTTAATGTCGCATAATTTGCACACAGTCAGAGTAATGCATTTCTGACATCTGGGTCCAAGAGCTGGGACTCTAGGACCCCAACACACAGCTCAGGGGTACCCAAGTGGGCTTAACCTTTATTAGTGAGCCTGGTTAACCCCTAAACCAGTTACCCCCTATCATCACACACACACACACTATTACCAATAGCCACTCAATCACGATCAGACGAAAGAATTGTGTAGGAAGCTGTGTGTGTGCACTATAGATTGTGGCCAGAAGGTGGCGATGGAGAGCCAGCAGCTCCTCTCCAAGTCACAGGCTGCTTTCTTGGTAAGTGTGTGTATGATGCATAGATACTGTGTGTGTGTGTGTGTGTGTGTGTGTGTGTGTGTGNNTACTGTTGTGTGTGTGGGTGTGTGTGGTGTGTGTGTTGTGGTGTGGTGTGTGTGTGGGTGTGTGTGTGTGTGTGTGTGTGTGTGTGTGTGTGTGTGTGTGTGTGTGTATGTGTGTGTGTTGTGTGTGTGTGTGTGTGTGTGTGTGTGTGTGTGTGTGTGTGATACCTTCATATTACAGTAATACAGCGTGCAGCCACCTCTGGGATGTGATCCTGAGTGATATATTGTATTTATACAGCCACCTCTCTATTACAGTATACAGCGTGCAGCCACCTCTGGGTCGGATCCTGAGTGATATGTTGTATTTATACAGCGCCTCTTATTACAGTTATACAGTGTGCAGCCACCTCTGGGGTCGGATCCTGGTGATATGTTGTATTTATACAGCGCCTCTCTTATTAAGTTATACAGCGTGCAGCCACCTCTGGGTGTGATCTGAGTGATATATTGTATTTTAACAGCGCCTCTCTATTACAGTTATACAGCGTGCAGCCACCTCTGGAGTGGGTCCTGAGGGATATATTGATTTATACAGCGCTTCTCTATTACAGTTATACAGCGTGCAGCCACCTCTGGGTGTGATCCTGAGTGATATATTGTATTTATACAGCACC
The DNA here is from genome assembly GCA_036426205.1 of Ascaphus truei. Taxonomy (NCBI): domain Eukaryota; kingdom Metazoa; phylum Chordata; class Amphibia; order Anura; family Ascaphidae; genus Ascaphus; species Ascaphus truei. Next base: position 3,730 of record WSYH01012754.1, read on the forward strand.
TCCTATTACAGTTATACAGTGTGCAGCCACCTCTGGGGTGTGATACTGAGTGATATATTGTATTTATACAGCACCTCTCTATTACAGTTATACAGCGTGCAGTGCAGCCACCTCTGGAGTGGGATCCTGACTGATATATTGTATTTATACTGCTTCTCTCTATTACAGTTACACCGGTGCAGCCACCTCTGGAATGTGATCTGAGTGATATATTGTATTTATACGCACCTCTCTATTACGTCTCACTCATTGGGAAGGAAATCTAATTGAGGGGCAGTCTCACTCATTAGGAGTCCGTCTGACTCATTGTGAAGACTGTCTGACTCTTGGGAATACTGTCTAACTCATTGGGAAGGCAGTCTCACCATTGGGAAGGGCAGTCTCACTCACTGGGAAGACACTCACTCAGGCGTCAGTTTCACTCTTGGAAAGGCAGTTTCCCTCATTGGAAGGCCAGTCTCACTCATTAGGCATCAGTCTCACTCATGGAAGGCAATGTTACTTTTGGAAGGTAGCTCTCTCCCTTTGAAGGGAGCCTCACTCATTGGAAAGCAGTATCAATCTTTGGGAAGTTAGTCTCACTCATTGGGAAGGCAGTCTCACCATTGGGAAGCAGTCTCACTCTTTGAGAAGGCAGAACTCACTCTTTGGAAGGGAGTCTCACTCATTGGGAAGGAAGTCTCTCATCATGGGAAGGGAGTCTCACTCATTGGGAGGCAGTCTCATCTTTGAGAAGGCAGACTTACTCTTTGGAAGGGAGTCTCACTCATTGGGAAGGAAGTCTCACTCACGGGAAGGAGTCTCACTCATTGGGAAGGCAGTCGCATTCATTGGGAAGGCAGTCGCACTCATTGGGAAGTTAGTCTCACTCATTGGGAGGACCAGTCTCACCTTGGAGGCAAGTCTCTGTGGACACTCACTCATTGGAAGGCAGTCTCACTCATTTGGAAGGCAGTCTCACTAACTGGGGAGGCAGTCTCACTAACTGGGAAGGCAGTCTCACTTATTAGCGTCAATATTATGACATATTTCAGCATAAGTAATTTACACCACATATACATGGCATACAAAAAAATATATCCGCATAAATCTCAATAAAAACAGAGAATGTAAAGTCCAGTCCAGAGAACGCTGCTATTTCAAGAGGGAGAGGAGACAACCTGCGCGTTCCACCGTGACACTATATAAAACAAAACATGAGAGAACCGCACAGCTCAGTGTTTATAAGATTTTAGTTACTTGGCACAAAGAATAAAAATGCACTACAAACATCAAGAGAAAAAAAGAGTCTCATAGTCCAGGCTCTGTTGCAGGGATCCTTCAACACTCTCTTTGTGCGCGGCACCCAACAAACCGGGTTGTCAGGTGCACTTCTCCAGGACTTCCGTACCACGGTGGGTGTTGCGTCGCCGCGTCACTACACCGTGAGTCTTGCAGCCCCGACGTCTGTTGAGAGAAGGAGCGGGGGGGGGAGTGGTCAAGCTCCACAGGTTCTCCTCCTCCTGCACACAAGTCCCGAGCTATCTCCCACAGCTGCCAGCAACAACAGAAAGCCACCCTATCGTTTCGAGCGCTGGCCCACTTCATCAGGTGGGACTTTCGTTGGTGTAATGTCCCTTATATTGATATATATTTCTATGCAACATTTGTTTGCATTGTCGCTGAATGTCACATTGTAGTTACACTTTCTTATTTAAGGATTTCACTTATGATTTAAAGCGCCACTTTAGATAAACTGTTTCCCCACTCTATTCCCCCGCGTGCACGGCTGATACCGTGGCTTTCAAGCACATCCCAGCCTATGAAGTGAAGGACTTGCTCTGATCGTAGCGGGTTCACTTTGAGGTCACTCTTCGATATTACTCCTTACTCCTTGCACGTCCACCAACGGTCCCACAACTACAGCCCTGCTCTCACCACCCCTTCACGTATTCACCCCATTCCACCTTCACTTCTCCTATCTGAGGCACTGCTGCACGGACCGCGCGTTTTGGAGTCATCATGAAGCGTCTCCTTGAAATCTCATTGAATGCAGTCACTCATTCTAGCAGTCTTTTCACTCATAACACTCCTTGCACGCCTCTCCTCATCAACTTTGGACAGCCCTTCCCAGCATCCTCACCATGAACCGTCCCTTATCCTGCAGCATCCCTGGTAAGACTGTTCTTCATTGAAGCACCTAAAGGCATCCCATTACGGCGCCCACTCTGTAAAGCTCTCTCCATGAGAGTCGTCCATCGAAACGTTCCTACCTCCGATCTCCCGAAGGCTGTTCAGCCTCTTATTTCTTTTTTTGGTACCTTAGATGACGCCCGAGCAGTAAACAGCCATATCAGGAGTTCCATCATTCAATGTGGCAGAGTTAGTTGAGCGGTACTTGCCATGCAGTATGGAAGTACTGGCATCACTCATAGGAAGAGATTAAGGCAGTCATCTGGAACAGTCTAATGGGAAGGGCGAACAGTAACTGAAGCAGTCTCATCTGGGGGCATTTATAAGTCCTTTACGAAGCCTCTTGAGCCGCAGTCAGATAGCCGTCCCATGGGATCAGCATCAGAAACAGTTCCTCATGACCGCTTCATAGAAAGAGCCATGGAGCAGTCTCATTGAGAAGGCCCCAGCCTCATACATTGGAAGGCAGCATTGGAACTCTCAGTATTGAAGCTCTGTCTGGAAGGTATTACCCGAATCCCATGGACCACAATAAACAAGACTACCTTGTCGACATTTCATCCTTTTGAGTGTAAGCCCCAGGATCAGGGTTGCTTCATAACCTCTCTGTATCTGTCAGCGACTTGTTTTTCCTGTACTCTCTACCCTGTTAGTATGTACTCTTGTCATGTAATTTGCGTTCTCTCTGTTCCCCCATTGTGACACGCGCTGTGGTAATATGTTGTGTGCTTTACAAACTAACACGTAATAATAATTAAAATACACCTGTAAAATATCTTTTTTTTTTGACCACAAATTCCCCATTTCCCTTAGTAACCAAATGCCGGCGAACGTAAATAGCACATGGGGAGGGACCGACTTTGAAAATTTACCATTTCATGTCACACATACATATACATGATATATCTATTTACCACTCTTCATTTCTGATTAAACACCTATATATAACAAGCAATATATCAGGGATACGGACCGAGGCGGGGTGAGATATGTCAAGGGAATGGTCCCATCAAGAGTCCTCAATTTCCCCCCCCACAAACCACTGACGGAGTGTTCGCGTCTTGCAGTTGGGGGCACACGAGTCTCCATGCCCTAGGAATCTCAGGTTTCCGTTGAGATGAGAAGTGAGAAAGATGGGAGGCCTGCCACAGGCTGTAACAACTGGGGAGCTGGGGATCAGAGCCGGTCTTTGAAGTGGGATCTAGGAGGATTTTTGTAACAGAAGGTTGGCTGGGGGGGGGGTGGCTCACCGGTAATTGAGTTTTAGCGGGTGAAGCTGTACCCTCGGGTGGGGGGGGCAGGAAAGGTTACATTTAGACCTGTCTTTGAAGTGGGATCAGTGAGCCTGGAACAATTGGGAGGGGGGTGCAGAGCAGAGATTGGATCTGTGGAAAGTGAGATTGTACCGCATCTGTCGTTTTTATATCAGCCCTGTGTTGAGCACGTTGTGCTTGGGGGAGACCGTTCTACAAACCCCTATTTGACCCCAAGAAGCTTCCCGGTGTCTTCTCTCTCTCCACCCCCCATTTAGTGCCCTGTCAATGATAGCAGGGGCTTCAGATTAGCTTTACGAGCCAAAGAGGAGGGCCAGCCCTTAGCTCAAGAGAGAGGGAGATCTTGACAGAATTGCACACTGTTCTGCAGAGATCCTGTTGGTACAGATATCGTGGGGTAGTCAATACTGAAGACACTTCCTCGATTTTGTTTGCGAAAGAAACGCAGGCTCCTATTCACACTCCTGTTGGGTAAACAGGGATGTGTCCCCGGTCAGACAGAAATATATTATTATAACACAACAAAGATGGTGTTAGAAGTGGGATATCTATATATTATAATACATACGCGTGATTAGTGTGTTGCCAATAATAATATACCTGTAGATTGTGTGGTGAAAGTGGGATACTCCAGTTGTATTATATCATAGTGTGTGAGTGGGATAACATTTTATTACAACTGTACATGGTGTGTAAGTGGGGAAATCATTATACAGTATTATATGTGGTAATTCCACTAACACACATGTAACATTATACTATAAGCAGGCAACTCCGCATAACTACGCATGGTCCAGAACATGTATTAAAAGCCCAAAAATCTGTACTTACAAGTAAGTCGACTACCTTTTTCACCTGCGGTAGAGTATGGGGCCGGTAGTTTGCGTCAGGACGTGCCTGTGTCCTACTCACAGGCACATGCGCTAGCTGCCAGTTCCAATTGGGCGAGGGGGGGGAATCAGCACGTCACAAAATCTAATGGGCAGTCTGTAAGGATGATCTGAATAAGTGTCTTACTTGGGAAGCGGCTACGGAACAAGGTGTAATTGGCGCTATTGTAAATAATGACCCGTACCTCGCGAGTGGGTCCGATAGGAAGGTCCCGTATTACGCGGGGTATGGTGTGACTGAATGGATCCTACACCATCTAATATACTAATCCCATGGGTATCCATTATATAACAACATCGACATTATGTGATCTTATGATAATTTGATCATATTCTGGGGAGAGCGAGTGGCCTCAGTGAGTAGACAAGACAGGACTGGCACTGAAGATGAAAAGCAGGGAAGCCAGTGTTCAATTCCCTGTTGCCTCAGGCACCAAAAACATAGATTGTAAGCTCATGGGCAGGGACTGTGCCTGCCAAAATTTTCTTCTGTAAGGCGCTACGTATACAACTAGCAGCGTTATACAAGAAACATGATCTATTTATAGTATTTATATAATATATTGGGTATCTCACCCCTCTACAATATTTATATTTAATGTAGCGGTGTTATATGTGGAATCCCCTTATATTATTGATTTGAGATGGTTGAGAGCTTGGAAAAATCTATTATGCCACAACCGCCCACGCCCCTAGGGCGGTGGTTCGGGATAAACCCATATTTTAAATATTGTAATGGTGTGAGAGCGGGATACCCATTGTATATTATACAGATGTTGTAAGACAGTGTGATATAAACTATAATATAATATTTAAGATGTGTGAGGTGGAGATACCTATATTATATTATAATGTAGATGGTGTGTATGCATGTGATACCCATTATATTATATAATAATGTAGTATGGGGTGAGAAGTGGGATACCCATTTTATATTATATATATTTGTAGAATGGTGTTAGTGGTGGGAGATATCCATGATTATTAATATGAGTGGTGTTATCATGGGGATAACCCATTAAATTATAATGTGATGGGGTGAGAGATGGGGGATACAATCATATTATAAATATGTAGATGTGTTAGTGGGGGATATCCATTATACTTATAATATAGATGGGGGTGAGCACGTGGGTAACCCTTATATTATAATGTAATGGGGTGTGAGATGGGATACCATTATATTATAAAGTAGATGGTGTATGCATGGTATACCCAAATATATTATAAGGTAGATGGGGTGAGAAGTGCGTGATAGACCCATTCATATTATAATATATGTGTAGATGTCGGTAAGGGTGGGATACCCATGAATTATAATATAGATGATGGTGAGCAGTGGGGATACCCATTTATATTATAATGTGCGATGGTGTGAGCAGTGGGATAATACCGCATTATATATAATAGTCAGAGGGTGTATCATGGGATACATGCCTTATATAATGTAGTATGGGCATGAGACAGTTGGGATAACCCATTATATTATAATATTTAAGATGTGTAGTGGGTGGGTAACAATGATATTATAAGCTATAGATGGGGGAGAATTTGGAGGACACACACAGGTGTCTTTAACAGTGCGATATCTCCATGACCCTATGAAGCTCTTGGTGATGAACGTTTCCGGACAGGGAATCCATCTTTGGCCGAACTGTAAAGCAGATGGACAGAGCGCGAAGCTCTCGGATTTACAGTTCGGGCCAGACACTGGAAGCAAAAAAAAACACAAGTGGGGCTAAACATGCAAACAGTCGTCGCCATGGCGACAAAGAACCCATTTCTTATTACACTTCCTGGTTGAATACTACATAAAACAAGACTAGCTCATTTACAGCTCAAGTGGATATCTTTGAATGCGAAGGGGTAGTGCAGTCCAAGTGCCATGACCATCGGGTGAAACTTGACGTGGCGGCGGACCAGAAGCAGGAATCCGCCTCCTAACGTGTTTCCTCAATGCGTTAGGATGGCCTCCTTGCACTCCTTGGGATGAGCGACACCATCTAACCTGGGCAAACACATTTTGTAAGGATGAAGTAGTCATAGGTGTTGCCCCACATGAGGTGGCAATTCCCATGACGTAGTTACTTGTTCTGGGTCACTCAAGGTATATGCAGAATGCCATTGTCCCTAAATATCCAGGACACAGATAGAACATCAACGTCACGGCATTAAAAATATAGCCCTGGTGTACTAGTATATGTGAGCCCCAACCGTCATTTCTCGCCTTCTATAATTCCTCAAGGGAGTGGGCGGGGGGTGAGAAAGACACAAGGGGACCCCAAAAACCAAGGGGTTACACAACTAACACACAAACACGCATATAACAGATGTAGCACGACTCATGCTCCCAACGAGGAGGAAACAGATACGTGTAGCTCTGGCATCTTCCGAGGGGTTGTTGCTACACCCTAAGGATGTATAGCCTATTGCTATATGGTCCTTGCAGATATCTGTGTGATAGATATATTGCATGTAAAGGATAAAAATAGTTACATGTAGATAGGGGAAAAAAGACGTACATCCATCAAGTTCAATCTATACTAAATTTAGACAACAGATCTTTTCCTAATCTATAATCACGAGCCCCGCTTTGTAAATACAATATAGTCTGTGTGTTGTATATATCTATATATATATAACTATATATATATATATATATAATAGATATTGTATATATATACGTAATATATGTATGTATACACCACAAACACAGGCATCAATATACGACGACACATGGACTTAACTAAACAAAAAATGTAACTTCTCCCTCGTCTTTCATACAAAGGAGTCTCTGTTTCCACAGATACACGTCCTCTGTTCTCTCTCCTTCCAAGAGTATAAGCGACGAGCTGAGACGAAGAGCAAGAGAAAAGAAGAAAAAGAGCGCACAAAAGAAACGTAGCGGAAGGGGAGGTAGGAGGAAAGGAACCAAGCAAAAAGGCAGAGCGGAAAAAGAACCAGAAAGCACACAGTAAGAACGCGGCGAAAACAAGCCCAAGGCAAGAACAAACGACCGCGCACACAACGCAAAGAAGGAGGCCAACCAATAAACAAGAGATTAGCGTTCATTCACTGAAACCAACTCAATAAATACAGCCAGTACCCCCCACTAACTCTCTCCAATCCCCTCACTCCACCCAACTACCGCTCCCCCTAATCAAACCTTCAGCCACCAATCCCCGTCGATTCTCTTTCCTTCACGACCACCCAACTCCTCACTCACACATTGCACCCTCACTCCCCCGACTCCCCTCTCACCACTGCCCCCTCTCTCCCCCACTCCCCGTCTCTTCTCTTTCCTTCACTACCCCACTTCCTCACTCCCCATAACCATGCACGCCACCACTCCCTCTCCCCCCCATCCCCCTCTACCCCAACTCCTCATTTCTGTCTATGTCCTTCATGCCATTACTCCCTCACGAAATGCATGCCCCCCAAACCCCCACTCCCTGCTGCCCCAGTCCACCTCACTCCCAACCACGCTCTCCCGAATCCACCGCTCTGCCCACTTCCCCTACTATCCTGATTCACTTCCCCTTCCCTCTCCGCTATCCCCCCATTCCTGCTATCTCCGACGCCCCCCCTCCATAGCTCCTCGCACTGACCCATCCCGCACGCCCCAGCAACAGAGCGGCCAACGCGCCACACCACCTCGCTGCCCCCCACGCCCAAGCTCGTGTTTCACGGACAACCACCACCTCCTACTCCCCACCCGGGAATCTCGATAAAACGAACCGATATCGCAAATGAAAACACTCGGCCACAAACGACAGAGAAACAAAAAAACGGAGAGAGAGAGAAGGGCAAGAGGAGAGACGATGCAACGGACCAAAGACAAGCGACGACGCTTGGGGAGGGGCGGAAGGCTTGGGTTTGAGCGACGACACTTGGGGAGGGGCGGAAGGCTTGGGTTTGGAGCGCTGACGCTTGGGGTTTGAGCGACGACGCTTGGGATTGAACGCTGACGCTTGGGGAGGGGTGGAAGGCTTGGGTTTGGAGAGCTGACGCTTGGGATTGGAGAGCTGACGATTCGGGAGAGGGGGCGGAAGGCTTGGGTTTGGAGAGCTGACGCTTGGTGGCTATGTCATACTAATCCCCCTCCCCCACAGGTGGAAAGGCATCAAGCCAACTGTCGCCATTCTCTCGCGAGGAATTTCCAACCCTGCAGGCGGCTGGGGACCAGGACAAGAGTGGGCACGACCCGGCCGCCTCCGCTGTGTCGTATGGGCCCGGACCAAGCCTCCGCCCGCAGAGTAAGCCCCTATATACATACTGTGCCCCCTATATACATGCCATACTGTGCCCCCATATATACATGTCATAATGTGCCCTCCTATATACATGTCATACTGTGCCCTGTGTGTGCTTGTCGCCCCGCGCGCTGGGTGCCTGTCGCCCGCGTGGGCCGTGTGCAGGCCTGTGTGTGTAACGCGGGGGCCTGCGTGTGTTGGGCGCGCGGGGGCCTGCGTGTGTTGGGCGCGCGGGGGCCTGCGTGTGTTGGGCGCGCGGGGGGCCTGCGTGTGTTGGGCGCGCAGGGGCCTGCGTGTGTTGGGCGCGCGGGGGCCTACGTGTGTTGGGCGCGCGGGGGGCCTGCGCGTGTTGGGCGCGCGGGGGGCCTGCGTGTGTTGGGCGCGCCTCTGGGGTGGGATCCTGAGTGATATATTGTATTTATACAGCGCCTCTCTATTACAGTTATACAGCGTGCAGCCGCCTCTGGGGTGTGATCCTGAGTGATATATTGTATTTATACAGCGCCTCTCTATTACAGTTATACAGCGTGCAGCCGCCTCTGGGGTGTGATCCTGAGTGATATATTGTATTTATACAGCGCCTCTATATTACAGTTATACAGCGTGCAGCCACCTCTGGGGTGTGATCCTGAGTGATATATTGTATTTATACAGCGCCTCTCTATTACAGTTATACAGCGTGCAGCCACCTCTGGAGTGGGATCCTGAGGGATATATTGTATTTATACAGCGCTTCTCTATTACAGTTATACAGCGTGCAGCCACCTCTGGGGTGTGATCCTGAGTGATATATTGTATTTATACAGCACCTCTCTATTACAGTTATACAGTGTGCAGCCACCTCTGGGGTGTGATACTGAGTGATATATTGTATTTATACAGCACCTCTCTATTACAGTTATACAGCGTGCAGCCACCTCTGGAGTGGGATCCTGACTGATATATTGTATTTATACTGCTTCTCTCTATTACAGTTACACAGGGTGCAGCCACCTCTGGAATGTGATCCTGAGTGATATATTGTATTTATACAGCACCTCTCTATTACAGTCTCACTCATTGGGAAGGAAATCTAATTGAGGGGCAGTCTCACTCATTAGGAGTCCGTCTGACTCATTGTGAAGACTGTCTGACTCATTGGGAATACTGTCTAACTCATTGGGAAGGCAGTCTCACCATTGGGAAGGGCAGTCTCACTCACTGGGAAGACACTCACTCAGGCGTCAGTTTCACTCTTTGGAAAGGCAGTTTCCCTCATTGGGAAGGCAGTCTCACTCATTAGGCATCAGTCTCACTCATTGGGAAGGCAATGTTACTCTTTTGGAAGGTAGTCTCTCCCTTTGGGAAGGGAGCCTCACTCATTGGAAAGCAGTATCACTCTTTGGGAAGTTAGTCTCACTCATTGGGAAGGCAGTCTCACCCATTGGGAAGGCAGTCTCACTCTTTGAGAAGGCAGACTCACTCTTTGGGAAGGGAGTCTCACTCATTGGGAAGGAAGTCTCACTCACTGGGAAGGGAGTCTCACTCATTGGGAAGGCAGTCGCATTCATTGGGAAGGCAGTCGCACTCATTGGGAAGTTAGTCTCACTCATTGGGAAGGCAGTCTCACTCATTGGGAAGGCAGTCTCACTCTTTGGGAAGGCAGTCTCACTCATTGGGAAGGCAGTCTCACTCATTTGGAAGGCAGTCTCACTAACTGGGGAGGCAGTCTCACTAACTGGGAAGGCAGTCTCACTTATTAGGCGTCAATATTATGACATATTTCAGCATAAGTAATTTACACCACATATAACATGCATACAAAAAATATATCCGCATAAATCTCAATAAAAAACAGAGAATGTAAAGTCCAGTCCAGAGAACGCTGCTATCTTCAAGAGGGAGACAACCTGCGCGTTCCACCGTGACACTATATAAAAACAAAACATGAGAGAACCGCACAGCTCAGTGTTTATTAAGATTTTATTTACTTGGCACAAAGAATAAAAATGCACTTACAAACATCAAGAGGAAAACAGGGTCTCAGTAGTCCAGGCTCTGTCTGCAGGGATCCTTCAACACTCTCTTTGGCGCGTCCACCAAACCGGGTTGTCAGGTAGCACTTCTCCAGGACTTCCGTACCACGTGGGTGTTGCGTCGCCGCGTCACTACACCGTGACGTCATTGCGCCCCGACGTCTGTTGAGAGAATGGAGCGGGGGGGGGGAGATGGTCCAAGCTCCACAGGTTCTCCTCCTCCTGCACACAAGTCCCAGCTACTCCCACAGCTTGCCAGCAACCAACAGAAAGCCACCCTATGCGTTTCGAGGCGTGGCCACTTCATCAGGGGTGGGACTTTCGTTGGTGTTAATGTCCCTTATATTATATATATTTTCTATGCAACATTTGTTTGCATTGTCGCTGAATGTCACATTGTAGTTACACTTTCTTATTTAAGGATTTCACTTATTGATTTAAACGCCACTTTAGATAAGACTGTTTCCCCACTCTATTCCCCGCGTGCACTCGGCTGATACCGTGGCTTTCAAGCACATCCCAGCCTATGAAGTGAAGGGACTTGGCTCTGATATAGCGGGTTCAGGTACCTCTCAGATATGTGACTGTCCCGAGCAAGGTGACAAACAGCCCTGATGCAGTGAGTGTCCCCATTCACTTCTCAGTGAGGCAGCGGTGAGCTTGCAGCGGTGAGCTTGCAGCGATGGGCAGTTATTGGGAAGGAAGTCACTCATTGGGAAGGCAGTCTCACTCATTGGGAAGGCAGTCTCTCATTGGAAGGCAGTCACTCATTGGGAAGGCAGTCTCACTCATTGGGAAGGCAGTCTCTCATTGGAAGGCAGTCTCACACATTGGGAAGAGCAGTCTCACTCATTGGGAAGGCAGTCTCCCTTATTGGAAAGCAGTCACTCATTGGGAAGAGCAGTTTCTCTCATTGGAAGGCAGTCAGTCATTGAGAAGGCAGTCACTCATTGGGAAGGCAGTCTCACTCATTGGGAAGAGCAGTCTCTCTCATTGGAAGGGAGTCAGTCATTCAGAAGAGTAGTCTCTCTCATTGGAAGGCAGTCAGTCATTGGGAAGGCAGTCTCACTCATTGGGAAGAGCAGTCTCTCTCATTGGGAAGGCAGTCTCAGTCATTGGGAAGGCAATCAGTCATTGGGAAGAGTAGTCTCACCCATTGACCAGTCCCCACCCTGAGACACACTCTACCCCACTACGAGCAAGCACTTTACCTTTTGTTCCGACATTGTCCCTCATTCCCTTTAGAGTGTAAGCTCCCAGGATCAGGGTGCTCATAACCTCTCTGTATCTGTCAGCGCTTGTTTTTCCTGTACTCCTGATGTAGTATGTAACTCTTGTCATGTAATTTGCGTCTCTCTGTTCCCCCATTGTACCGCGCTGTGGAATATGTTGGTGCTTTACAACTAAACTGTAATAATAATAATAATACACCTGTAAAATATCTTTTTTTTTGACCCCAAAATTCCCCATTTCTCCCTTATGTAAACCCAAATAGCCCGGAGATTACAATAGCACATGGGAGACCGAGCTTTGAAAATTTACCATTTAATGTCACACATACATATACATATATATATATATTTTACCACTCTTCATTTTTCTGATTAAACCACCTATATAAACAAGCAATATATCAGGGATACGGACGAGGCGAGGGGTGAGATATGTCAAGGGGAATCGGTCCCTCAAGAGGTCCTCATTTCCACCCGTGACGGAGGGTTCTCGTCTTCAGTTGGGGGCACACGAGTCTCCATTGCCCTAGGAACTCAGGTTTCCGTTGAGATGAGAAGTGAGAAGAGTGGGAGCCTGCCAGGCTGTAACACTGGGGAGCTGGGGATTCAGAGCCTGGTCTTTGAAGTGGGATTCTATGAGGATGTAACAGGAAGGTGGCGGGGGGGGGGGGTGGCTCACCGGTATTTGAAGCGGTGAAGCTGTAACCCTCGGGGGGGGGGGGGCAGAGAGGTTACATTTAGAGCCTGGTCTTTGAAGTGGGATCACGTGAGCCTGGAACACTGGGAGGGAGGGGGCAGAGCTTGATCTGTGAAGTGAGATTTCCGCATCTGTGTTTTATATCATCGCCCTTGTTTAGCACTTGGAGACCGTTCTACAACCTAATTGACCCCCTAGCCTTCCCTGGCTTCTCTCTCCCACCCCCCATTTAGTGCCCTGCATGATAGCAGGGGCTCAGATAGCTTTTACGAGCCACAGGAGGGCCAGCCCTAGCCCAAGAGAGAGGGAGATCTTGACAGAATTGCCACTGTTGCAGAGATCTGTGGTACAGCATCTCGTGGTGTAGTCAATACTGAAGACACTGTCCTTCGTTTTGTTTGCAGAAACGCAGGCTCCTATTTCACACTCCTGTTTGGTAAACAGGGATGTGTCCCCTGTCAGACAGAAAATATATTATTATAACACAACAAAGATGGTGTTAGAAGTGGGATATCTATTATATTATAATACATACGGCGTTATTAGTGTGTTGCAATATAATATACCTGTAGATGTGTGGAAAGTGGGATACCCATTGTATTATAATATAGTGTGTGAGTGGGATACACATTATAGTACACTGTACATGGTGTGTAGGTGGGAAATCCATTATACAGTATTATAATGGGTATATTCCACCTACACACCATGTACATTATACTATAACAGGCATACTCCGCATTAACGTACGCAATGGGTCCAGAACATGTATGTAAAGCCAAAATGTACTTAAAGTGAAGCGCTACCTTTTTTCACTTGGGTAGAGGTAGGGAGCCGGTATTGCTGTTCAGGACGTGCCTGTGTCCTACTCACAGGCACATGCGCGAGCTGCCAGTTTCCAATTGGGCGAGGGGGAATCAGCACGTCACACAACTAAGGCAGTCTGTAGGGCTGAATAAGTGTCTGTACTTGGGAAGCGAGCATACGGACACAGGGGAATGGCGCTATTGTAAATATGACCGTACTCGCGAGTGTCCGATAAGGGAAGGTCCGTATAGCGGGGTATGACTGTAATGTGTATCCCACACCATCTATATTATAATACAATGGGTATCCCACTTATAACACCATCTACATTATGATACATTATGATACATTATGATATATTCTGGGAGAGCGAGTGGCTCAGTGAGTAGAAGACACTGACTGGCACTGAGAGATGAAAGCAGGGAAGCCAGGTTCAATTCCCTGTGCCTCAGGCACCAAAAACATAGATTGTAAGCTCCATGGGGCAGGGACTGTGCCTGCAAAATTTCTCTGTAAAGCGCTACGTAAAACTAGCAGCGTTATACAAGAACATGCTATTATTATTATTATATTATAATATATTGGGTATCTCACCCCATCTACAATATATTATATTATAATGTAGACGGTGTTATATGTGGAATACCCATTATATTATATGATATTGCAGATGGAGTGAGAGTTGGAAATCTATTATGAAGATGGCGATAGGGGTGGGATACCCATTATTTTAAAATATTTATGGTGTGAGAGCGGGATACCCATTGTACTATTATACAGATGTTGTAAGACAGTGTGATATAAACTATAATATAATATACTGTAGATGGTGTGAGGGTGAGATACCTATTATATTATAATGTAGATGGTGTTATGCATGGGATACCCATTATATTATATAATAATGTAGATGGGGTGAGAAGTGGGATACCCATTATATTATAATATATTGTAGATGGTGTTAGTGGTGGGATACCCATTATATTATAATATAGATGGTGTTATGCATGGGATACCCATTAAATTATAATGTAGATGGGGTGAGAAGTGGGATACCCATTATATTATAATATATTGTAGATGTGTTAGTGGTGGGATATCCATTATATTATAATATAGATGGGGTGAGCAGTGGGATACCCATTATATTATAATGTAGATGGTGTGAGC
>WSYH01012755.1:0-18235 GCA_036426205.1 Ascaphus truei
TGAATCTACAGCTAACAGCTGCCGAGTGGTAAACAGTGTGATACACAATACATGCCTTTTACCAACTTTTTTCATGTACGCAGATATATTACCCCCTTTTTAATTCTATAATATATTGTTGAATTTGTTTCACTATTTGGCGTTGTGCGCTGTTTTCTTTTGTTTCCATAAACAAAAAGAGCATGTACATAAAATATTACTTTTTTAAACATCATTTTTGCACATACTCACAAAAACTTTCAATTATAAGAAGTATAATAGAACGTGTGGATGAATGAAATACCGGTGCCACATGCATTTGTCCAGACAGCAGAGAAGATAAAGAAGTGCGACCCATATTCATCTGTTTCCTAAGTGAATGGTATTTGGACAAATGTATTTATCATAACAAAGAATGAGTATATGTATGTAGTACTATGAACATATATGTATTTGCTTACATGAAAAAAATGTGTTTATGACATTGAGACGTGTCTCAACACCACTGGCTGTTTGCTCTGTGTCAGCTGGTAAATTGACGGGATGGTCCTCCTCAAAACCCTGACTTATGTCTGTTAGCACATTGTGCAAAATGCAACATGCAATGATAATATCAGACACTTTAGCAGGCTTATATTGAAGTGCCCCACCAGTTCTATCGAGACACCTAAATCTTGTCTTGAGAAGGCCAAATGTCCTCTCTATAACGGATCGCGTCGATATATGGACACCATTGTACATCTCCTCTGCTTCACTTTGCGGGTTTGGCACCGGGGTCAACAGCCACGGCCTAATTCCGTATCCTGAGTCACCTATAATCCATAGTGCACACATATGAAACAATTAGTGCTAACATTATAACATACAACAATTCGTATAAAAACAAGAGTTTTGTGTTACCACATCCAAAATAGCCTTCTCCAAAAGCATGGAAGACTGATGAGTTTCTAGGGATAGAGGAATCGTGACTGGAACCAGGGAATTTGGCTACCACATGCATAATCTTCATCATGGCATCGCATACCACCTGTACATTCAGGGAATGGTAGTGCTTACGGTTGCGGTAAGCATGCTCACTCTGACTAGGTGGGATCAAAGCAACATGGGTGCAATCGATTGCACCCATCACACATGGTATCCCGGCTATGGCATAAAAGCTATTCCTCACTTCCAGCCACTCTGTGTGCTCTGTAGGAAAATGAATATAATTCCTAGTGCGTCTATTGAGTGCACATAGAAACTGGGTAAAGGCCCGCGAGAATGTAGATTGTGAGACCCCGCCCACTATGCCCACAGTTGTCTGGAATGACGCGGAAGCAAGATAATGTAATGAGCACAGCATTTTAACAAGCCCAGGGACTGCACGACCTCTGGCTGTCACAAAATCTAAATCTCCCCATATCTCTTGATAAAGAGCTAAGATTGCTGCTGAACTCAAACGATACCGACTTACTATCGCCTCCTGACTCATCCCATCTAACAGGGTTCTCTCCTGTACAAACGAGGACGAGCCACAACTTCTCTCCTCTCTCTTCTCCTCTCATCTCCTTGCCCTATCCCTCTCCCTCTCCCTGTCCCTCTCCTGTCCGTGTGCCTGTCCCTGTCCCTGTCACTGTCCCTGGCTCTGTCCCTGTCCCTTGGTTGGCCTATGACATCCTCTCCATCAGCAAGGCTCTCATGCAATAGAATGTTCCTCCTTCTCCTAAACAATCGCATCATTTTGAGGTCTGTAGCTGTGAATGAGCAGATAATTGCCCTCCTTTAAATACCTATGTGATGATGTCAGGTGACATGCTAAAGTGCAAGGTGTTACATTAACATATCCAAGTAGTTGAGTCCCAACCTGTATCCATTTCATCTAACAAGTATTAATAATGTTTATTCAGCAGGCAATCATGATATTTCACAATGATGTAACGTTAAGCTTTGTTGAAGCATTTATTGGAAAGTATTTGTGGAATGTGTAATGCATGTACCACTTCTGAACGCAACACTTAGTCATCAAATTAGGATACAAGCATGAGATTGACGTAGAAAAAGTTCTTTGCAACATTTGTAATTTGCAATGTTATTGTCACATGTTCACATCAATTAATTATACTGTGCATATTCATAAATTTCAGGCATCAGGATAGTTGCTGTTGATTCAGTTTGAAACGTGTAAGAATGAGTAACTATTGTAGATGAGTGTATAAGTTAGCATGAAGTGCTTGTAATGCATGGTGTCCAATGTAAACATGCAATGTGATTGAGTGTCCAATTGCGGACGTCATCAAAAAAGGAGGACACAAATGACATGTAAACATGAAAAGAAACAGCTACATTAACGTTTGATCATGCGTTACACATTGAAAGCATTGTGTCATGTATAGCAACATTACTATACGCTTCATGTGTTAGATGTGTGAAATGTGTAACATCATATAATAAATTGAAGCACACTTAAGTAACATGTTGGATATGATGTGACCTGTTCCTTTAAGAGTTGAGTATAGGATTTTCCCTATACACATTATAACATGATGAGTAATGTGACACACAAATGATGATAACATATTAAAAGTACAATGTTATGCAAATAATAAACGTTAGGGGTGACACGATGAAATGAATGCCCTCCACACTGTAATGATAAGCACATTTGTATTTTGAGCAATAAAACGTAAACACTAGTATAATGTTATACGTCCCCGCTCCATTGACTCCATTGATGTAGAGCTGAGTTTTTTTTTTCTAAGTGCCGTTCCGGCAACCTTGTCGATCGTTCTCCCCTCAACCTTGCCAACTTTAGTTGGCGGGACGAATTCCCGATGAAATCTCCATTTTTGAGTGCCGATCAGCAACGATAAGCTGATCTGGGCTACTTGAATACAGCCGATTAAAAAAAGTGCCGATACATGCCGAAAAGAGGCTTATCGGCAGCCGAATGCCGATAAAAATTTTTCGCCACGACAAAATGCCGATTTTGAGCACTTATCGGCGCTTACTGAATCTGAAACCCAATTTTGGCGGATAAATGCCGATAAAAGCCTTATCGCCGCTTACTGCATGAGGCCCTAAGAGATTTTTCTGAAATTATCCTCTGGGAGAAAAAAATGGGGTGAGAGAACAGAGAGATATGGTTTTAGGCGACGCATGCAGAGGTGAAGACAGGAAACTTGTTTTGGGGAATATAATGTAGGCTTTATTCAACCATTTTTTGGCAACATAAAGTATAGTCTTTTCCTAGCCCATGTTCTGCAACATAAAGTACAAGCTTTTTCTTGGTGAAAGTTCTGCTTCTCCAGTGTATGAAAGTCCATAAACGTTTATAGACATTATGACTGGAGGGGGTAACCAGGCTATTTAGTAACGGCCAAGCCCATTTGGATGCCCCTGCTCTGTGTTTAAGGGTCAAAGAGAGTTAGCTCTTGGACCCAGTAACATTGTATTATTGCATTGTACTTTATGTAATATAACCATTTTTTGTTTCCCCCTCCTTTCCGGGCATGCAATCAAGCAGGGATTGCTAATGTGTGAGTTTCAAGGTTTTTTTTGCGGAGTAATCGTTGTCCGAATGTGCCTAGGAGGTTGGGGTCCAGAGTTACCGGTTCCCCAATAAATGTGTCCGGGAATCATGCTTGATTCTCGGATACATGTACAGTAGGCACATTGCCCTGGCAATACTTCACCTTGAAAACGTAACCATGACTCACCACTAGGCTGCCCTGCTTCAGCACAACTCAGAAAGTAGAATGAGTTAAAGGGATCCCTATGTATGCCTTTAGCCGAGGGAATCCCTGGGTTAGGGGGAGTACCCCAGCTAGTGCCAAGGTGACCCACAAACAGTATATGATTTGTGGGTGCCAACCATACATAAGGTTGGGGGGACTCTGAGAGTCCAAATTGAGTCAAAGGGAAAGTGTGTGGGGAAATGAGGCAGGCAGAAATAAAGAAACAACATTTTTTTTGTTTTCTGTTCCCTGTACCCTAGTCTCCAAACTTTGGGAGTCTAAGTTTTAGTTGGGGCTTTGGGGTGGAAAGCAAGTTGTTTTGATTGTAGGAGGTCTGGGGACACAGTTAACAGTGGCCCTATAATTCTCACTGGCTATCTTGCACTATTTTCGGGTACCCGGGGTGAGCTGCGCTGGGGCAATACAGTGCCTCCCAGACTCCTAATTTTTAACTCCAAGATCCCCACCTAAAGTCCCACATCCCTGAGACTCAACGTTTATTCAAATGTATTATTAATGTGTTTAAACATTCAGAACCCATGTCCAAACAGGCAGCCTATGCAAAGCCATAGGCGCCAGTATGTCTACAGGACATAGGAGTTCAAAGCAGCTAGAGGATGCCCAGAGGTGTGAACAGCATTTGGTTAGCTGGGAAAGGCGGAGTACTAGGTCCGGAGATCAATGGGCATCCTCCGGGATGTCACTTGTTCTGCCAGACCTAGGGGTGCCTGCCCAGTGGATGGCATTGGGATAGCTGGAGGGAGATGTGGCAGGCTTGCACCTGTCCCTTGGCTATTTCAAATTTCACGCTGACCCAGCTTTTCTACCCGGCTTGGGTCTGATTGGCTGCTTGAGAAAGTTCCCGTGCGCTGATTGGTTGTTGAGTCCTGCCTCTATGTTTCAGCTAGAGCAGGGAAAGCTATAGGAAGCTATGAGTCAATACGATGGTGTGTTCCCCTTGAGTCAGAGCTGAAAGAGCACGGGACGTGCTTTTCAATGTTGCTTTGAGCGAAATAGCAAAGCAACCGGTTTCGATTTCAAGCCTGAAAAGCCTGCCAGAGACTAAGTCCCGACCTTTGCACCCAAGTTCCAGGAAAAGAACATAGCGGTCGCGTCTGGGATTTCATGCTGATTTGAGTTCCATGAGATTCATGCTGACTCACGGTCAGGAGGGCCCAAGTTCTCAGAAACGAACGTAGCGCCGGTGTCAGGAATTTCATGCCAATTTGAGATCCAGGAGATTCCGGGCTAAGTCCCAGTAAGGGTAAAACTCTCCCAATAGAGTGCCCTGCACCTAGGAAAGTCTAGTTTGTGATCCCAGACCCCCAGAAAGTGTGTCTTTCTGTCAGTATTTTGTGTTCCATTGTGTGTATGTGGATTTAAGCCAAAAAAAACTACAATTTATTTCTCTACCTTGTTTTGCTAAATGAATGATCCTGGTAAAAACATGTAAATAACCTGGACTCCCATGACAGACTTCAATATAGTTAACAGGTGTATCTTGGAATCAAGGATATGGAGATATGGCCCGCAAGCCCTGCTGTCCATAGGTGGTCATGGGCATGCATGTCTGGTCTGTATACAGACCAGGGAGAGCAGAGAAACAGTTCCATTTCCACCCTTTTAAACCCATTTCTAGACTCAGCTGTGCTTGTTAATAGTCCTGTCTTCCTCCAGACAGGGATTAACTACTGCTTTGCCATGGTCTAGGACAGGGTTGAGCAAACTGGGTGCACGCCCCCTAGGGGCAGTGCAAGATTTTTCAGGGAGGGCACGGCAGTTCCAGAGGTCCCGCACTCTTCCTCAAGGCATTTAAATTACTTGCCAGGGGATCGCGTGAGTCTTCTGCAACTTCACTTACGTGTACCTTGTCTCACTTGATGTCGCATTGCCATGGCAACATGATGTCACATGACCCTGTGTCAGCCAGGACACTTTTTGACATTTCCCAAATATACTGAGTGAATTCTCAATAATTACTTGTTGCTGGCCAAATGTAGTACTCAGTATGTATAATCTTTGAGGTGTCACCACTCATATCCCTGTTCATGAGATCTCATTGTTATAAACATATAAAATAAATAGAGTGTAGCATTTTTAACATCTGGGTTGTGGGTAATCTTTTATGTGCCTTTTTATTATTTTATTGCACTAGTTTTGCGGTTCACATGTTTTCCGTAATGCATCGAGCGGCTTTACTGCAAACTTTCTTCACTTGCGTCACTGATCAATTTGAGTGTTTTTTTTTAGATCAGGTAGGAGAGGAGTTACTCAATGCAATTTTATTATGGTATGTATCAAATTGTGCCTGAAAATTGTGTAGTACTCTTTTTTTTCTTTGTGACATTTAAATCCACATCTGAGGTGACATTAACCTCTGCTAAAAAAAAATCAGCTTTTCAATTAAGAAACTCAAATACCAAGTCCCATTTATTTGTTTCTTGTTCAAACAGGTACAGAAGCAAATTGTGTAATCTTTATAAATATCCCCTGAAAACTCTTCAATCATTTCTATCATTCTAAACTTGCTCTCTGTGAGATAGCAAAAGTCAGTGTTACATTGCCTGCAGAAGCAAGTACAACATTGTGATGCTAAGTAGATGGAATCTACAGATCTTACACTAGAGTGCATAAAGAGAAATGTAAGGTGTATAAATATCCCTACCTGATTAAACAATGCATTTTGTTGTAGGCAGGGCTGCTGACAGCTTTCCGGGGGCCAAAGACTAAAGTTTCCACTCGGGTCCCTCCTGCCGGCAGCCTTGCATGGCCCCTCTCTTTCTCTTACATACATCCTTGCTCTCTCACTCACCTCTATTCTCTCTCACTCGCCACTCTTCCTGTCCCTTCCCTGCCTACGCCTCTCTCTCCACACCTCCCTTGTCTCTCCCACACCCACTTCCCCCTAGTCTCTCTCCTTCCCCTCATTATTTCTCTCTCTCACTCTCTCCCTTCGCTCACTCACTCACTCACTCACTCCCTTCTCTCTTAGTGCACACTGCTACGGCTTGAGCATTGTAGTGGGATATTCTAAGATGTTCTGTGTTATCACTGTGATTGATCCCTATGAAAAGTCTGTGACATTATGTGGTACTGTATAACGCGATATGTTGTGTTATTAGAACGAGCAATAAAATCTGCAACATCTGTACCTGCAAGAAAGATAACATTTACATAAACAAAAGAGAAGTAATACTTAATAATAAATGGGTTCCTATATATGAAAATAGCAACTTACCACTTTTACAATAAAAAATGCAACCATTTGTAATCAGTATTCTCAGAATGAATTGAGCATCTGCATTTTTTTCAGCAAGTTGTACTGTACCTTCATACTAATGGATTATTTACTCTATGCCATTTTCAAAAGTAATGAATAAGAACTGATTATTTTCTTCCTGTGAACAGAAGACTCCAGATTGCTTTGTCCATTCACGTATAACCAGCACATTTTACATATTTCATGAAGTGTAACATTAGTTGTGTAGACTTCAGACAAGCTGAAAGGTATTTTTCCCATTTGAATCTTAGGGGGCTATACACTAAGCAGTGATAACTGCTTTTAAGTCCGATACTGCCGGCTGCGCGATTCACTAAGCAGTGATAACAGTGCTTTATCGGCCTTAAAAGGCATTTAAGGGAAGGGAGTCATGAGGGAATTTCTGGAGGGGTGGGAAAATGTGGCCTTTCTCATGTCCCAAGTCTTCAGGGAGTGAGCAATCAAAGACAATGGGTACTAAATGTTTCCCCTTGCTGATCAAATTAGCCAGAGTATTTTAATTATCTCAACAGGGTGAGTCAAAGAGGCCTCAAGAGCTACCCATCGCCTGAGCTCCGGCCTACGTGCTACTGGACCAGTTGGCTCATCTGAGATGCTCTATAATATGAAATTAAGCAGGGTAGTGCCAGCTCCCCCGAACCATCAGGAATCATGAGGATTTGTCTGCTAATTCTTGTCCTTTTGTTTCTCCAAATAAATTTGGTAATCAAGGATTGGAGGTCGAGTAAGTCTCTGGTTACAACTGGGATTGCAGGGTTTGGAAGAGATACAGAATACATGGGAAATGGTTCATCTTAATATTTTGTATCCTGCCAATCCATGAGATGTTATATCCCAAACCAAGCCGTAATATTGTCTCTAAGAGATTAAAGAATTTTACGGTAGTTTTCTCAGTAGAGCGATCCGTATATATTGGTAATATGGACTCCCAAGTACTCGATAGCTAGTTGCTGTCATTTAAAATCAAAGTTTAGAGTGCATGTCAGGTTCACTCTGACATGGTCTGCATTTCCTTTACACCTCCACAGGGATTGCTGCAACTCCTGTCCTGAATGGGATCTCCCCCTGTAGTTTCCTCTTGCTCTATATTAGTATCCTCTCTGCACCTGTCAGTCTGATTCCCTGTTCTTATAGTTTCCTGTTTCTGTCTCATCTTTGCCTTTGTTTGGTATGCTCCAGACTATTTCATGCCCATGTCCTTTTCTCTGCCTGATTTCTGTTTTGCCTGTACCATGCTTTGGGTTGTAGTTTGATTAAAGGTCCTTCCCTAAACTTTTGGCTTGCCCCTTAATTTTCCCCAGTCCTGTTCTCATGTCCCAGTCTTGCTACCATGTTTTAGTCCTGTTCCCATGTCCATGTCCTGTGCTTTATTCTTCACTGCCAGCCCGAACCTCTGCCTGTGACCACAACGAGGCTACTTCGCTTCCTGCCCTGGCTTCTGTGAGTGAACCTGATGATGCCTGCCTCTGACCTCTCCATGAACACAACAACACTACCTTGCCATCTGTGCTGAACCCAGCTAGAGACCCCGTTCTTGCCATCATTTCTCATCTTCTGTACCAGCCACTGAAATCCTCTCCTGCACCTAACACCTAGGGTTCGTGGCAGAAAACAAAGGCCTCTCCTGGATATCGCCAGAATAGACTCAGCAGCTCACCTGCAATGCCCTGAAAAAAAAAAATTCTGCTCCCAAGAAGCAAACCATCCACTGCACCCAGTTTAAGGATAAGTATCCTTTTTTGTCTAAGGCCCCTATTGTTTATTCTAAAGCTGTTGATTCAAAGACTAGTGCAATATTCCTTAAATCCTCTGCAGTGCCTGATTTAACCTGTGCTGGTTCTAAGACTCCCTCTTCAGAAACAAGCTTGCCTTTCCCTGATTTCTCTGCAGTACCTGCTATAACCACTGCAGATTTTCAGACTTCTACTTCAAAAACAAGTTTACTTTTTCCTGACTCCTCTGCAGTCAGAGCCACCAACAGGAGGGAGAGCCCAGACAAGTGTACTGGGCCCAGTAGCTGTGGGGAGCCCGGAATTGGAAGTTGAGCCTGACCTGTGGCCGGGCCCAGTTTCTTTGTCGAGTTGCCGGTCTTATTGTTGCCACAGTGCCCCAACTCTCCCTAGCTGTGGGCATCCCTCACTTTCTGTCCATGCCGAGCCTCTGATGTCAGCTATTCTACTCGATTATTAATATACAACATAATCTCTTTGCAGGTGAAAATATCCAAGAGCCCAAGCCTGAAGAAGATGACGATTGAAGAAGATTGTACATGTAGAAGAAGAACGAAGAAATTTGTTTTTTTTGTATTTTTCATAGTCATTTACTGTAATCTAATAAACATTTTCATATTTTAAAATACTTTTAAGTCATCTTAAATTTTTAGGGGAATAAGTGAT
Organism: Ascaphus truei; assembly: GCA_036426205.1. NCBI lineage: Eukaryota > Metazoa > Chordata > Amphibia > Anura > Ascaphidae > Ascaphus > Ascaphus truei. The sequence goes on from WSYH01012755.1 coordinate 9,369, forward strand.
GGGTTACATTTAAATACTGTACCATTATATATCATATCTTATAGTATGAAATGAACGGGAATAAGGAACAGGTTACATTGCATTTAGATTTTGAAGACACACTAGCACACTAGCGCCTAGAATCCTTTCCACGGAGTATTGCAACCAATGTTAAACCTCAATTTTACCGGCCGTGACACAATCACGGAGCAGCTGCGGGAAGATGAAAAATGATCGGACACATACCCTATCCACAAGACAAATGCGCCAGTAAATTATGCTATATCTATAGGTATATAGATGTAGCCATGCCACCTTTGGCTACTAACCTGCCCTACTACTGGCAGTAAGTCCTCGTATAATCAGGCTGCCAGTAGCCAACATTGTGTTTTTACCCTCCTTGGTGCTGCACTGGAGTAACAGTGGGAGGTGGTGACATAAGGCCTGAGCATGTCCAATCATGGGATAGACCTGGTGCCCTCCTTTTAGCTGTATTTAAGGGCGGTGTTGCTCCAAATTTAGTAGTGCCTCTCCCCTCTTGAGGGAGGCAGGGATCACACAGGATTGCCGGGAGCTTGACCTACACTGTTTCTCTTTCCCTTATTGAGTGATATCCTATACCTCTGGTCCTGCTAGAGGGCCAGGGAAGAGCCGGGACAGCTGCAGAGGCCCTGACCTGCTTTGGTAGTCCAGGGACCATCCTCAAGTTGACCATCCCAGAGACTGCAGTGGGCAGAGACTTGTTCCTGTACTGCACACACTAAGAGAATAAACCGTTCCTGTTATACTCCTGCCTAGTGTGTGATCTTAATGGGGGGGAGAGGTGTTAGTTATATTGTAGGAGATCATCTTTACCTATCTGGAGCCTACAGCAGATGGAGGCGCTGAACTGCTAGAGAACTATGTGGGTAATGTACCCCAGAAACCTGATCCTGTGTTCCCACTACCACCGATGGACAGCTCAGCCCTCCTGTTACCAGCAGGTATAATGCACCACACAACCAGTAATGGTAGAATCTCCCAGAGGGTGGGGGAAACAGTTTTACATATATTTTTGGACTCAATCACAATAAATGATGGCAGTTAATTATATTAATTTTAGTGAACAGTGGAAATGCCTCACTTTTCACTGTGGTAGTTTGGGGTTAACTACATTTGCTGACTTAATGGAACCATTTAGCCATTCTTATATCAATAGCAAAAGTGCTTATGTTAAGCATAATGTGTATGATAGCTGTAGTTTTCAGAGCTTGCTAAACATCTGCAAGCTGTTCTCATTTTTATTCCGACAAGCAGAAAAAGTGAACATTTATTAAGATAAAGTGTACAGATGAAATAAAACATCTCTCAGAAGAGATGAAAGTAAAGATCTGAGTCCTGCCTCCCATTATCCACTTACCCAGGGAACTCAAGTTGTTCATTTATTGTTAACTTCTTCATGTCTGTGAGAAGTTTTGAGGACTATGGGATCTTATTTAGCATCAAATAAGCACTTTGTATGGTTGATAAGCAACTTGAAGCAGAAACTCTGAAATGGTTTTTTTTGTTGCTTGTACCTCTTATGGCAGCACACAATGTATAAATGTATAAAACCAATGGTGAAAAATGCATACTCAACTTCACGGATGAAGATTATTAAAATGTTGCTGAACTTGACTGTATGCTCATTTTCTTTTAATGATCAAAACCTAAATTAAACTTTTTTCTGACCCTAAAATTGATTAATATGAGTAGAAATGCATAGAAGTATTATTTCTTATGGATCGTGTTTCATATTTTTTACATTTTACATTTGAAGGATATGCGATTTAGGAATGTTATTTAATCTGTGAAATAGATCAGAATACTGAGCCAAATGAGGGACTGTGTGCAATAGCACATGCAGCAGGCGGAACTAATGGTATCATAAAAAAGTTTTTTTTAAATTCTAAATGGTTCTAGATAGCTAATCTCAAATTGGCACTTATTTCTTTATACATGTATGATAAAATGTAAAATGTAATTTTGGACTACAATTTACATGAATGCTGTTGGGCACTGGTTCTTGTTGGAAAGTCTACTTTGGCCCTGTTATTTGTTGCAGAGGGGTCCATTTTTTCAAGTCTGTAATGGTTCAGTTCACATTGTAGTTACATGGGGTTGGGCTTCAGGCTATTGTGATAGATAACAGTTGCTACTGTATTTGGGAGTTAGGCCTTACTTTGGTAGCAGGAACATTGGGTTACTGTATAATGCCGTTGTGTGTTTGTTTGGGAATGGGGATTTATGTTATGGAAGGTGGGTGAACTGAAGATTGAAGGTCATTTATACTTCATATGGTGCCATTTTTATAATTAGAATAACAAAGCATATGTTTGTTTGTTGAGTAGTGCTAATTCCAGCCCATGCTTTCTCCCCACCATCCCTTTGTCAGGTAATTCTTTGTAGCTGGATCAGCCTACAGTATAAACATCTTGGCAATTCTCAGTCTGGTTGCTACAGTAACTAAGCAGAAACACTGGTGTCTAGCACTGATGCAGCACACATCCAAATTTCCATACTATAGTACATATTCAGGAATCCAAACGCAGCTGCAGATTGTTTTATTGCCTCTTGAATATTCAAGCCTTTTGTTTATACATATTGTATGTATTATTCAACTGTTTTGCCTTATACTCACTTGGTCTTGCTTATTGCATTCTAATGCCAGCCCCCCTCTCTCTGTCACTCTCCTTCTCTCTCTCTCCCACCCATCCCTCTTCCTCTCCCATCCCCCACACTCCCATACCTGTCACACTCTCCCTCAATCTCCTTCTCACTCCTCTCTGACTCTCCCAACCCCTTTCTCTCTCTCTCCCCACCTCCCTCACTCAACCTTTCCTCCACATGGACAATACCTGTATAGCAGGGGTGTAGGGTCTGTCCATGCCCTACCCATCTCCGGAGAACAGAACTTGGGCTTCGCTTTCAGTGGGGCTTAACTTCCAGATTCTGCCCGCCGGGGTGGGCGTCATCCACCTTGTGCTCCCCTCCTATCGCCGGCCCTGACTAGTGGAATCCTTAATTGCCTCTTCACCTTTGGCCATACCACCCACATATAGTACCTTCATCTGCACCCAAAAAAACAAAACACAAATATGGGTGAAAATGGCCACATCATTTTGTTTATAATCTTATTGTAACAGAGTGGATTCAGAGCTGTATTGGTAGGTAGAAGCTTAAATTCATAAGCTCTTCAGAGCAGCCTTTGTTACAGCACAAACATATATAAAAACTATGGTGGCTGGTTCTACCCTTGAAAATACTTAGCATATTAGGCAACAGCATCAGCCTTACTAGATCTACTGTATTTCAGTTCAGCATAATTTCCTCAGACAATCTCTCTTAAGGTCTGAGCAGCCAGTGCTGTTCTCTCTGCCTTTTTATACCAGTGTGGCTAATTAGCACTCAGTGTAGTCCACCTGTGTGGTGCTTCCAACAGCCACACCCATTAACCATCTCATGCCACATTACGGTATACATAAATTAGGAATACCTTGCCATGTATATGTACAAGTCCAGTGAACTTGTACCTTAACCACCAGCTGTACCTGCTCAGTGGGCCAATAAAAGGTCCATAACCAACATTCCATGGGAGGACCCCACCATGCCTTGCCTTCACTATTGAGTATTGGCGATGCTTCTATCCCCATGAAAAGATAGCACCAAGCTCTGCCATCAAGCATGGGTTGTAGCATCACCTTTCCCACTGTGAGAAGACACCACCATGCCATACCCCTCACCTTGAGTATTAGCCCTGCCTTTCCCACCATGACAGGACCCCAAAACACCATGCTACTTACCATTGGGTTGTAGCACCCCCTCTCCCTTTATGAGAGTATACTAACACACACTGTCACCTAGCACAGGCAGTTACAGTGCCTTCAATAAGTTGATGCAGAGGAGATCCTCTTTTCTGCCCCGCCAAACTTATCTTCGGTGTATTAATCCGGTAAAGTCTTTCTGCTGCTGAAGCAAAAAATGTAAGAAGGATTTGACAAACACCCAGCATCTTTTTTAAACACTGAAGCATTGCCATTAGTCCAGAATAACACTGTGCTCTACATGCTCTAACGCTCTACATTACCTAACCTTTAATCCAATATTTTAAGGCTGGGTGGGAAGGCTTTGCAACTTGCTTAGATCCAGGAACACTAAAATATTTTACTTTCTCTTATCTTAGATCTCCTATGGCTCCGCTTTCCCCAGCAGCCCTCTCTTCATGGGTGAAATTAGAACATGTGTGCATTTGTTTGCAAACACAATAGTTTCCCCAGTAAAAAAAAAAAAACACAACCTTTTTTTTTATTTGAATATGAGACTTTCACATATTTGGCCAATCCTTACTATATAATATGAGGCATAGAGAAGAAAAAAAATATTTTTTTAAAATTCAAGTTGAGAAAGAAAGATGAGGAGAGAAACTGAAAGCAGGGGTAAGTAGAGCATTCTTTTGGATCCTGTGTACCAGCAGCTGTGTAATTTGGAAATACAGTGCATGCTACTGATAATTTGGCAGGGTTAAGCCGGTGATTGGGAGGGTGAACAACTTTATCCAGCCTCTTTTGCCTATAAATTCATCTTTGCTTCAAACCTTCCTTGCTTTTCTAGGACAGATCAAATCACTACCATACCCACCTGTTTCCCTTGCAACTACTGTATACCTGGGAAGGGCCTACAAATCATAAGGATTAGACCAAATTAATTATATTCACACTACTTGAGTTGTGATAGTACTGTACATGTAAACTTTCTTTATTGTTCATAATGCTTTTTTGTTGTTGTTGTTGCTTATATTAGAATTCTGCAGCAACTACATTGCTCTTGTTTTGCAATGATGCAATTATGCAATTGTAAGAAAATTCCCAATGGATGCCATTTTTCTATTAAAAGAAACACTGGACATTACTAGTATTCCTTAATTACAAATGTAGTGAATTTTACAGCATGACGTGAGCACAGTGAAAGGGGACATGTAAAATCAAAATTCATAATCGAAAAAAAAAATGATAATAACATTGGGTGGAGACATATCAATGCATAGAAATGGTTTTGGTGAAACTTCTCCATTGCTTGCTCTTTGTTCCACTGAAGCGTATTTGAGTAGGTTGTTTGCAACATGGCCTGGCAGATTTTTTGTGTACAAACAAAATGGGAAAAATGGAAGATGATAGGTCCAAAACTTGATACTGTTGCTTTTACCATGCCAAATCGTAAACTGGCGCTACTGGATTAAAAATGGAGCAGAGTGCTTTAATACACTGATGCAAAGAGGCATACAATTAACTTTTCCCTCTTTGCCTATCCTTTTGTTCCAAATTTGTATTAGTACCCAGCTGGAGGCAACTTCTCCCTTAGGGCCATACCAAACACATTTTTAATGATAATAATTAAGCACTTGATTTAGATCTGGTTAGCGTTTTGTAATCCTACAGGAAATATTCTAAAAGTATTTTTTGAGTATATATATATTTTTAAACGTTGCTACTATAGGTATGGGAAAAACAAATAATGATGCCTAGTCTGCAACTGCTTTACAAATATAATATAATCATTGTTTATAGAAAATAAAATATATTACTGTACCAACAAATATTGATGGCTACAGATTTACAAGCATTATAACAAGAATTTACCCCCAACATGTTAATTATGTTCTTCTGGATCACAACCTCAGGGAAGGTGTATCAATGTAGTGTGAATAGAAATTTGTTTTGATGCAGCGCTCTTTTTTTCTATTTGTGCAAATAGAAGAATGCACAAAACATTGATGCACCTATTCTCGCAGCTCAAAAGCATATCAATCAGCTTCTAAAGAACCCTTTTCGATCGGATTGAGTGCTTTGCTTCTTTAAAAGCGGTTTCACTCGGTCTCTGCCAATCCGATCAGTTTGTCAATAAAGCGTCCAACTCGCATTTTTTTTTAGGGCAATTGCAATTTTCGTAGCACCGTTATGCAAACCGCTTCCAAAAGCTCACATTTTGTTCACGCCACCTCAAGGGTAGCGAGATTGGAATTGTGAGTTATATCCAGAGCTGGAAATATAGGTTTGGCTGAGAGAGCAAAACCAATAACTCAGACTGGGGATGGAGTTAGCACCACCTCTGGTCATTCTGCTTCTAAAGCAAGTACAATCCGAGCATTTTAGCTGTCAAATCATGCGGTTTGTCACTTTTTATAGAAGCGATTTAAAAGATGCGATTTGCAATAAAAAATAGGTTTTTTTTCTCACATTCCATTTTTGCTGAACATGCCAAACCATGTGGTTTAGCAACAATATCTTCGGAGCTATGAGAATAGGCTCCTGTATATAAATATGTGTCTCATGCAAATGAACCCCAATGCCTTCGATTGATACTCTCCAAATTGCAAGTTGACGTCCATAGCACAAAAATTGAGCAAAGACCTTGATACTGTACAATGATGCAAAGAGATACAAGATGAAAATGATGTAATTTGAATCAATTTAACTCCAAATTTGCCTTGATACATCATCCTTTTAGTGTAAATAAAGAACAGGTTGAGGGCTAATTCACTACCAGCCAGGTAACCCGGTTGTAAAATAGGGGTGTTTTTCAACTATGGCCTATGCAAGCAGAAAGTGTGAAAGTAGTAGTTCTGTGTTATGTTTTGGTTTGTATTTAATGAATCACATTGAAAAAGGCTGGCATGCCAGGAGTTGTATGAATACCAACTGAAATGTTGAATTTTGTAAGATCCAATATCAAGAGTATACAGTTGATAGCTAATATGAATTCTGTAATTTCTAGAGTTGCAATACATTATCCAAATTACTTTTTTTCAAATTAAACTATACCTGAGGGCTCGGTTTTGATGGTTGGCAAAGGAAATTATGTTTATCTGATTATATGCAAGTCATTTGCCTGCTGATTAATTAAAAATTTGAGAGCATTACAGAGAAGATAAAGGGTTTATGCAGAAGAATCACCTAATTTCCATAACATTAAATAAGAGACACAGTGATAGAAACCCCATTAGGATGCAAGGGCTCTAAAAAACGTCCAATCGCTTTTTTTAAAAACTTTTTTGTTAGAAATATTTACACAGATTTGAAGCAAGGGGTCTCCAAAGAGGAACCCTGTTAAATTAAGATCCTGTGAGCACCTGCTCGAGAGATACTTCACTCCATAGTGGGTTCCAGTAACTGCTTGACTCAGCGACCAGGGTTCACATTATGGCGGCATTTCAAAGTTCCTGTACTCTGCGGGCCAATAGGAAGCTATGACGTCAACCGGATTGGCTTCCTATTGGCCCATGTGATGCAGGAGCTTTAGGCCGAGTCCATAGCAGGAGAGGCTGCGCTGAGCCGTGCGGACACTCCGCGCTGAGCCCCTGCATCCTCTATGAGGATGTCTTTAGAGGGGGCTCACACGAGCGTCCGCAGGCGTGCTGAGGCGCTGGATTTTTCAGCCGACAGCCAAACTGTTTTTCAGAGCGCTGTCAGCTGAAAACATCCAATCAGCACGGAGCAGTGTCAACGTCACGGCGCCGTAACGTCGGCGCCGTGACGTTGACGTCGGTGCGTCGCGGGTGATTGGCCCAGCGACGTCACTGCCCCGCCTCCCTCAGTCTCCCCCCGCCTCCCGATCGCGCCCCCTGGCTCGCCTGCATGGGCATGAAATCACGCAGATTTCAGCAGGCGAGCCTCAGCTGCAGCGCGCCTCAGCCCTGCTACCCCCTCTATGGCCCCAGCTTAACACTTTAAACCCCAGCTAGATGAGCCGGAGCAGCTATCAGTGTCTCAAAAGGAATTGTTTACCATGCATAGAGTTAGTAACATGTACAGTACAGTGTTAAGATCCTATAGTGTTGTCAGTGTGTGCAAAAGTATGATACAGAAACTATAGTTAAACTTGTTAAAAAATGCTGCATGGATATATATATATATATATAAGATATATATATAAAAATGTAAATACAACTGTATGCTCATCTGCATGTCTTAGGCAGGTCTGCAACCCCGCCTTTCCCCATTATCACCCAGCACACAGCACTTCCACTGCAGCAAGGGATTCTGGGAAATGACATGCAAATGAGCACACAGTGCCACTTTTTGCTTCAAAAAACATTTTTAACATGGTTCCCTATAGGCTTAAGCTTGCTGCATGGTCACAGCTTTGAGCACAGCCAGGGTTAAGGTGCATACCCAGAAAACCACCCACAGACAGCTGTTGCATATATACATGTAGAGGTATCAGTACCATGTTAGCCGAGCTTCAATAATCAAAAAATAAATAGATGATACCTTTCTGTGGCTAACGAAATGCTTTTATTTGTGCAAGCTTTCGAGATACACTGATCTCTTCATCAGAATTTGACCTTCCTCAGGGGCGTGCTGATGACCGAAACGTTGGATGCAGTGCCTATGTATTTATCCTGAATACATCATGAGATTTTTTTTCATGAGATTATTATTTTATTTTAGCCTAATTGGTAGGAGCGCAGGAATCATTCTTTTTGTTTTTCTATATGTAAGGCCTATCTTTTTACAAACTTCTATGGGAAGGAGAGTGGTATTATGTTCAGTGGCTCAGTGATTAAGGACACTGACTGGCACTGAGATTTTGAAGCAGGGGAGTTGGTTCAATTCCCGGTGTTGGCTCCTTGTGACCTTGGGCAAGTCAATTTATCTCCCTGTGCCTCAGGCACCAAAAACAAAAAAATCTATCTCAAACAAAATATACTGTATAGTAATTAGCAGTGTTCGACAAATCACCCAAAAATCTACTCGCCCAACCAAAAAATCTACTTGCCCCCAACCCCGCTTTAAAATAAAATACATTTAATAAATTCCTAGTCAGAACAACATTCGTTTTTGACATAAATGTATTTATTGTATTACATTATA
>WSYH01012756.1:0-18224 GCA_036426205.1 Ascaphus truei
GTGGAAAAGGACACTGATGGTCTTTCATTTAGATCTGAAGAGTCTGTGTCGCAACTTGATCTGCGGTCTGGGTGAGGGTACTTTACAGATATACCTACATGTCAACACAGCGTCATCAAAAAGCATGGCATACAAAATATTATATATAGACATAAGCTTCTAGTGTGTGGTAATACTAATGATGAGGTATGTGTGTTATAAATATTTATATAGGATATGAGACACACACACTGTATTACAATTACCATACTTATAAGTGAGAACCACGTATACTATAAAAAGCTTACAGTAATATATGCACACAAAAATGCCAAGATTAGTAAATTATAGACACAGCACTGCAGAGAACTATTATAATATCTATATAGTATCGTAGGTCAAATACCAGCCCAAACTTGTAGTTGACTAAAAGTATATCTATATATAGCAGTTTTTCTGCAGGAGCTGTGTCTGATTCATTTGACTAGCTTGGTCAGGTGAAGTCAGAGCCTGGCGTTTGATGGCGATGATGGAAAGATTAACAGCTGAGGCCCTGACAGCAGAGTCATACTTACAACATCCAGCCTTGTGTATTAAACCCTTGCCGTCCTATTATCACCAATGGACATCGCCGGTAAGAAGAGTCATGTTATCTCGAAAGCTCTGCAGAATAAACAGATTGCAGTTGAACAGACGGATGATCGTAGATCATTTTTTGATTCCGGTCGGAGCTGAACACGGTAAAGATTACATTAAGCATAACATATATATGATAATATATAAATTAATATTATATTATAAAATAAAAAAATTAATAGATGATAACGTTCTGTGAGTCTTAGCCAGAAGATGATTGATGCGTGGCGCGCTTTCGAGACACACAGAGCTCTCGACGGGTGTTAAATAGGGAATTGAAGCCAAAAAAGGGGTGTTTTACTTTAAAACAGTGCATACTGGAATTGTGCATCCCATAGATTGAAGCTTACCACTCCCCTGTACAGTAGCGTGGTTATGACTGTGGGTGAAATGCGTGCCTCTGAATGTACAGGTGATGTGTATTGTGGATGTGTGTGTATGTAAATATAAATTTGAAAGACACCCACAGAGTATACAGCGCTTTACACAAATGGTTTGGGCGTGTGGAGAAGTGCCGTTGTTGGTGTATATAGTGGGGTGGGTACTTGTAGAATTAAGAGGTGTTGCATCTACTATAAGTGTGTGTAAGAACTATCTGTGGTCCCTATGATCTATTAGGGATTCGTATATATTACATTGTATATTTGTATGTGATGGAGACTCCTGGGGTGTATCATATACGCCGATTATGTAGTCAGAGACATGGACTTTAGCACTCATGGGTAAGAGAGTTCACGGTGTCAGGTAATGACCTCATGAAAATTCGGGTCTCCGGTTTACGCCATGCTAAGTGTCTGAACCGTGTGTGTCATGATTTGTATTCAGGAACCCCATCTCTGCTTTCGGTGTTCTAAAAGATTTACGCTTTGAGTATTGGCAGACCCTCAGATAGTTCATCTTATGGCCATGTCAGCGAAATGTTCGCCAGAGGAAGACGTGTCACCTGTTCCACGTTGACCCCTGTCGGCGATGCGATTCATTCGTCGTGTTTAGCCCCTTGTCCCCTCTCACCTATGTAGTTAGCAGCCCCCTGGGAATTTCATGCACATGATGAGGTTACACGACTATTGCGAGGAACAGGTGAACCAATCACCTAAGACAGTGTATTTTGTGACTACCGATATCCTGTGTATGGTATTTGTATGTGCGCCGAGCTGTGGTGTGGGAGCATGGGTGTGCGCAGTTGTGACATTCTTGCGTCATATGGCAGGGTAGCTTGGCACCGCATCAGTTGTTTTGGGGATAGATATTGGATTTATATGGATTATACACACACTAAATGACACTATATGCCCACTGAAACTCAATGCGCAAGAACTCCAGGTCAATGTACCCACGAGACACACACCCACTAATACACACACAAAACACACAAACACAAAAACTACACATCACGACACACACACACACAGATTTACAGGTGTGTGGTTGTATATACAAACAGCCTTGCTACACATACACACACACACACACACTATATCGCAGTGACTTAATATATATATAGTGTACATTATAGTATATACTCCTCCGTTGTCTCACTTAGGTTCTGCATTAGTGAGTGCGTTTTTCTTCTCTCCGTCAGAACTTTTTTTGTCTTCTCTCGCTCTGTCTGCATTCTTCACCCCTCCTTCCTTCTTGTCTGCAGGAACACCACTCAGCCTGGAAACATGGATACAGAGCCGCCAGCCTAGATGCTTTGGCTTTCCTGAAGACACGGGTAGACAGAGCCTGAGCACCTTCTAGGGGCTGGTACAGGGAAAAATTTGGAGCCTGGCACCCTAGGGGGCATTGCACAGGTGTTACCTGAGCCTGGAATTCTCTCGGGTTTGACAGGGAAAGGAGCATGCACATGGATTATCAGAGCTTGGCAACTCTAGGACATGCACGGGAAGTACGAGCATGACACATCTAGGGCGGGTGCAGGAATTACATATTCTGGCACCTCTAGGTCTAGAAAAGGAGGATACCGAACCCCTGAGCACCTCTATTGGGCTAGTAGCCACACGAGATATTGAACGTGGGCACCTCTAAAAATGATAAATTGATAAGAACCTGGCACTCGCAGGAGCTGGGCACTAGGGGATACAGATGCCTGGTACCTTTAGGACCATCGGGCTACAAGGGGTACAGAGCCCTGGCAGTCTTGGGGATGGCTATGGGGGTCCAGAGAATGTGCATATCACTAGGGTAAGTACAGCCAGTTATTTAAGTATATACCCCTTCGGGATGGTTAGGAGGCCACCGAGTGCGCAGTTGGAGAAGGACTTTAATCTTCCTGAGCGTCATCCTCCAGCTCTGTCTATCCGATTCTCTTGCTTCCTCCTTCTACGGACCAGGACACCGTTGTCCGTCCTGCAAGGGACCGAGAGGTGAGAAGAGTTGTCTGAGATACTTCAGCATGACTGATGAGTGCTCAGGGGTGACAGTCAATCGCGCGCAGAGCTGTAGGGATAATCATGCCATTCTGGCCATGATAGATTCTTTCTTCTCTCTATGCCGCCCTGGCAGTGATTACCTCTGCCTTACGGTTGTCATTAGGCCTCAATTCGTGTCTGCGTCGCTGTCGGTCCTAAACTGATGAGAAGATGATATGTCGAAAGAGAGAAGATGGAAGAGGAGTGGAGCCGGGAGGAACATACCAGAGATAAAGATGGGGATTCAAGGATGAGGGGGAGAGAAATGAAGAGTGATGGAGAGTAGGAGGAGGGTAAGAGAGGAGTTGAGATTAGATACACAAGATCATCAACTTCCCTGGCAGTGCCCTTCCTGGGATTGTACTCCATACCCTTGCTGTGGCCACCTTGCCTGGAGTGTCCGCGATCAAGCAGACACGCCGACGACCCTTTATGTGCCCATCCCTTTGCGTGTGCCACCCTCTTTTGGCATTGCCTCCGCAACCCCACAAACTGCAGTGCCGCCTTCCTGGCTATGCCCCCACACTGGTAGTGACTCATCCTGGCAGTGCGCCCTCCCTCTGCAAGTGTTCTTTGGCAGTCTCTGTACCATGCGTGTCAGGTAGTTCCCGCAGTTCTTCTTCCTCCCTTCTTTCTACTCTCAAATGACCTCGATTCAGAGTCTGGCTCGTGAGGTCCTTCTCGCCAGTTGCGCTTCCTGTGAATGTCTGCAAAGGAGCAAGGAAGGAACATGGCAAGACAGGTCGGTGGACGAGCAGAGGTGGAAGAGGTGGCAATAAAAAGGAGTGCACACAATGTGAAAAGACTGAGGTACTAATGCTGAGTAGGATTTATATGGATTCACAGGCGTAAGATCCCTAATAATAATTAAATAGAGAGATTAATATACTAAACTACCTAATTACACATACATTATAAAAAAAAAATGAACAACATAATAAGCGGGATAATTTCTGACAATAATGTATTCAGAAAACATAATAATAAATGACTGGATAATATTATACGTACCAAGAATAATAAGAGCATAAGAGTTGTTATCCCTTCACAATCACACAAGAATCCACTTCTCTCCAGTGCGGATTTCCGACCGTATTAGACGCAAGGTGCGCTACGGGTAGTCAAGGTTTGCGCATATATAAAGAAGACCTGGGAAGAAGGGGAGCGGAGACTAGGGTTTAAACTTTGTAAAAATCCGTATTGCACCTCCCTCAATCAGTCTCCTTTCTCTGTCTGATTCTCGACCCACATCTGTCAGTCTCCACTCACTCTCCCACTCTTCACTCTCTCACATCTGGCTCTTCCTCCGACGCCCACAAATTCTCTCATCGCTGCTCTCAGTATCTCTCCTCCCCAGTCTCTTTATCGTCTCCTCCCCGATTTGTTCGGCCCCTCATGCATTGCTCTATCTATCCCTACCTGTCCTCCCCCAACATTCTCTGCTGTGGCTGCCCAGGGCTCCGATTTTCTCATCTCGCTAGCCACATTACTTTGTCACCGGGTTACAATTGCCTCCACATTCACGCTGCATCCTTTGCTGAATCATCATGCTACTACGCGGCCCAACTCTGACTCTCCCTCTTTCCCATTTTCTGTCGACCCTCTGTCACTGTCTCCCCCCCTCCCATGGTCACAGCACCACATTATGTCGCCTTTACTTCTCTCTCCGCGCTACGCTCTCTTTCTCTTCCACTCTTTCATTGTTTGTTACTGTCAGCTTGGGTGTTGCAGCGCGTTACGCCTGTACAACCCCAACATGTAAAAGAAAAAAAAAGAAAACACAAAATGAAGGACAGAAAAACTTGGGGGCCACCTAACGATACAGATCTCGCACCCACGGTCTCACGACCTGAAAACTGGGGACGTTCCCTAGAATTTGGGTAGACGTGTCACTGTATCTAAATGATATGTGACTTTGGATACCCTCGGAATAGGAACATTCGAAAGAGCTAGAAGAGAGGGCGGCGGCAAGCTGTATGGTATACATGGACTCTGGCTGTGATCCTAATCAGAAGCCGCTCTGTGTGTCAAGAGGCGCTCCAGTGGAACGAGTGACGAGCAAACTGAAATCTTATTTGAGGGAAGAAATGTATTGTTCGCGCAAGGTCAATAAGATGCCCAGCAGCCCTAGACAATAGAGTGTTCACATAGGTTGTCTGCCACTGACGTGTGATTGATGAATAGTGAGCCGAGAGACTTCTATGTCGAGGAGAGAATATCCTGATGTAGTGAAGGATAAAAGGGAGATGTGGGATATTAGCACTGGAGCCAGATCGTATTGCATTGATTGATCACCGCGGTCTAAATTATAATGGACAATATGGCACTTTAGGCAGGGTGTCATATTATAATAAAGAGCTGGCCTCACCAATCACCACTTTCGTCGTCCTACCCCAGCGGCTGACTGAAAAAAAGAGGGCAGAGTTTTAATAGGAGGACGTGCCGAATGGTCACTAAATACAGAGCCCGAGATGCAAGGACGAGACCAAGACTGATGCTCACAAGCGATTACACAGAGGGCAGAGACAGAGATGTTACTATACCCTCACTGCAGTCATTCGACTTACCATAGTCCTACAGTACACTGAACGAATTAAACCTAAAGATTCAGTTGGTTAAGATGCTAGGTTTTAGAAGGTCGAAACACGACAACCCCCACATCTTCACTCACACAACTCTCCACTGCAAACACTCTCCACTCTCTCCACTCTCTAAAGTAGGGTCTTACCTACCATCACCTACGCGGCTCACTCCTTCACACTCCTGTGCTTCCTCCTAGAGCAAACCAAAGATGAGGTGGAAAGAGGTCAGACAGAGCAAGTGCATTAAAAACCCCAAATTTAATATTGAGTCGCACCCCACAAGGAGTACCTCTTATTTAACGTTGTCAATTAGAGAAACTGAAGGTTATGATTATATGTCAATATTCTAACATGTCATCAATTTCAATTTATAAAGGGTCTTACATATTGAAATTATCCAGTATTTCACGTGGCGGAATTAAAATAATGTTATAACAGATATGAATAAGGTAAATGTTAATACTGAAAGGTGGTATGTATATAATGTAATATGAGTATGTATGTAATAATGACACTATAGGTATATATAACGTGTAATATGATATAAAGGTGTATTATAATATGATCTAGTCGTTGAAGTCTGGTGGAATATGAGTATTAGATATTAATATGTGATATGAATGATACATGTATTGCTAACATATGAGATACATAGCTAAAAGTGTCAGTAATTATGGAGTAGTTAATATAGATGTATGTATGGTTGAGATATTGTGTTTAAATGAGATATGTGAGAGCACTGATAAGTTTATAGATAATGTAATAGTGCATTCTAAGGGTTAATATGGTCGAATGTGAATAATAGTATAATGTAGGTATTATGAAGTATACGATATAAGGTAAGTAATGATGAGAACTGTAATTAGTAATACAGTTAATGCAATCAATGATGAGATTATTTCAAAGTAATGTAATGGATATCAATCATGTAAGAGATGTAGTGATCAATGTAAAGTACATAATAGTGATTGATAATGAGAAAGTTACTCACTTTATTGGTCCCATGAAGAGTAGAGATGGGCAATTGTTGTCCTGGTGTTTTGGTTCTAAGTGAAATTTTGACTCAGTTTTGGGGTTTGACTTATGAGAGGTTTTGGCACTCATGTAATTAATATATAAAAAAAAAAAATACATTGAAGAACTGCCAATGAAAATAACACCCTTACACAGTTACCACGAAAGGAAGGGACATCGCCAAAATCATTATATATAAAAAAAAGATAAATACCAATAAAGAAGGTGAGAAAAAAAAGGGGGACACCTCATCAGGAGTGTATTGTACTTGAGTGGTAGCATTTTGCGAAGTGTTTAAGGAGACGGAGGTATGCAACCCTGTGGGTATTCCAGGCCTTGTCGCACTTTGAGAACAGACTGGCGTCCCGGTAGAGTCCTAGAAAGCTTGGCGCGCAAATGGAAAATGAGACAGTTAAGAGAGGGGAAGACCAGACTCGTGATAAGTATTACATGTTCATTAAGCCCAGAGTACGCCAATAGCTGGACGTGGAGAACCGTTGTGAGGACATGCAAAGTGACGCGCGACAAGTGTTTCCTAGAAAATTGTATGTTTTGTCAAAACGATGCTGTACGGTATGTAGAGGCGTGGACTTAGGACGCTTTATTGAAAGCGCACACCAATAATAGGCTGTGTATTTTGGTTCCAAGGAATCCTTAAGGAGTTTCTGGGTTGGGTATTGGGTGTTTGAATAGTGTAAGGTTTCTATACGTAAGGTTTTGATTTCACACACTTGGTGTGGTTGGCACATTGCGGTCATGGAAAAAAAATAAGTAATAAATTTGACATTTCTAAAACACGAAGTTTATAGGATTGACTATGTAAATATCCAACAAACTAAGAAAGGGACATAAAAAATGGGTTTCAACGAGGAGGGCAACAGGAAAGTCAGGGGGTTCCTCCGCAAGAGCCATTACGGGACCTCTTACAGTAATGTAAGGAGGATTCTTAAAATGTCTGACCCTCCTCACTGTCCTGCTGGTAAGAAAAGAAGAGATTATAATATGTTATTCTAGTGACAGAGAACAGGAGGAGGAGCGTATATAGAGCAGTCCAGGCTCTCCCACGACCCCCCATCGTGAAAAGGGGGGGCCTCTATACAGTGGTGGAGCGCCTTATAACGTTGAAGCTGCATCTGTCAGGGGGTGGGTTATGTGAGCGAGGGGGTGAGCTTTGATAGCGGGGACACGTTTTGGACTCTATATCAGGGTCTGACGGTCAGCGGAGCAGGGACCGTGAAGGACAGAGCCTAATGTGTGGACCCTGACATGGGTGGATATGGACATGAATGTCTTTGTCCCTCTCTTGACAGGGTGACTAGTGACAACAGATAGAGGAACCTATGGGACATGGATTCTGTTCCCTCTGCTTGCAGTGGTGGAAGTATGTGACACAATAGAGGGAACTATGGGAACATGGATTCTGTCTCTGCTTGAAGAGAGTGACCATAGTGACACGTGACACAGATAGGACGGATTACTTATGGGAACATTTTGGATTGCTGTCCCTTGCGTGCAGGGGCCACAGAAGAAGGTGACCAGTAGACATGGGCATGTTGGTCCCTTCTCCCGCAGGAGTGACACATCAAACATCCAGAAGAGGAAACTGTGGGAACATGGAGTCGGTCCCTTACCCCTGCAGAGGTGACACAGTGACACGAAGTAGAACGGGATATATGGTCACATTGAGCATCCTAGTCTCACCCACAGAGGTACTGGGGGGGGGACACCAGTGACACGGACAGATGGTAACCCTCTGGGACACTGGAAAGGATCTTTCCCTCCCCCCGTAGAGGTGACCACAAAGAGGATTGGTGCGGATCTTGGGAATATAACTGTCTGTCCACTGCCCTTAGGTCTGGCTTGATGGCGTGTCCCATCGGTGCGCCCTGCACCGCCGCCCGCGCAAAAGCCCACGTGCTCCAGTAGTACCACACCAAATAAGTAAACGGATTGCGGGAAAAGCGTAAGGACGGCTCTGGTAAGGATCACTTCACTGTGCCCGGCCTGGCATCTCCTGGCATCTCATCCTACCAGGTAGTCCGTCTAGGTGGGCAATAAGGGGACGTCAAATAGTGGCCCGCATTGCACATGACAATGTGAAGCCACATGGGTTGCCACAATGCCACCGATGGTGTCGCGAATAGTGCCAGTGACCAATCGCTGCAGGGCGGCATGGAGGTTGTGACCGTAACATGGGAGTTGTGTTGCCCCGTGACCAGTTGAGCCCGCATGTGTCATGATGTCACCTGACGCAGAATGTGAGTCATGGACGCCATGAAGTATGAGGAGGGGATGATGCACCGGACACAGTGTGGGAGGGATAGGCACACACGAAAGAACTCCATATACCGAGCCCCCCGGAAAATATACCAAGCCAGCGCTTGCCTACCATGGGGTGACACCGGACAATCATGGGTGCCTTACTACCAGAACTACTAAGGAGATAAATAATATAACGCACTCATCTATCCTCTGATGATCTCCTCCGTGTCAGACATGATTGAGCAGGAGCTACAGGGTTAACAATGATACACTGGCACTTGAACCCATTAAAAATGTCCTGGGAGTTCAATTTGCTCTTATAGAGTTGATGCAGAATAATTAACCCTTAACGCAAAAGCGCAATTTTTTAAATACCATGGTGTACGCCTGGCCAGTGTTTGTCAATAGCACGTAAAAGTTACATAACACGTAACATAATCATGAAACGTGGCTGAATACAATGTCTGCTAGGTTCTGTAATCGGGATCTAACCTTTTAACTATGTACCCATTAACAAATTCACGGTCATAGGTCACTATCAGACCTTTATGGCCCTGCAATGCTTTGCACTGCGCCTGCCTGGCCGGGAGAGGTTAAGTCCGCAGCCTCTTGTGCCCGCATTATACTCTGGCTCCTGATATGGTTTGAGTGCTCTGTTAGTTATCAGAGGCCTGTTTATTAGGCACTCTCTCTGAGTCTCTCCCATTGTCATGTGTCTGCGTTTTAGATCCATATACTGTAATCCCCAGCCAGATATGTGACATTCCTGTGACTGGTGCTGCTGACTCCAACAGCGCATGAACCCCTGAACTGGTAAACTACTTGCCTGCTTGGATATACAGTATTATCTGTTATATCGACGTATCCAGAACTTCCTTCTATATGTTCAGTGAATAGATGTATGTCTTCTCTTTGGTATTCTCTGTAAAGATGCTCAGGCTCATCTGCTCCACACTATCTGTATATAGTATCAGTCTTCTCCTTTATCTGTATTAGCTGTGGTCTCTCTCCTGTGCTAGTGTAGTATAGGAGTTCGGTTCTTCTCCTGGTATCTGTATATAGTCTGTCCAGATCTTCTCCCGGTATACTGTATATAGATTGCAGCTTTCTGCCTTATATGAATTAAATGTCATCTGTACTACACGATCTAGAAGAGTCGAAGATCTTCTCACCTAGTTGTTCCCTAGTTTTATATAATGTCAGTCCTCTCTGGCGCCTTCTAAAGTTGCGTCTCTCCTTTGTTATATCTGTAATGGTAGATGCCAGTTTCTCTGGGTATTATAGTTCAGCTCTTCTCCATTGCCTTTATATTGGTCGATTATATCCCTGGACGATGAGTTTCAGTTGTCTCCCATGATCTATACATTTAAAGTGTCAGTCTTTTTTCGTACTATATATAGAAGTACGTGCAAGATCTTACCTTGTGGCTGCATAAGCGGAGAAAGCGTGAGAGGACAGCTGTGGTGGAGAGGAGCGGGACACTGTCTATTCTCTCGCATAGTGGATTAGATAAGGAATATGGGGATGGGGTGGCATGCCTGATGCTATTCCTCGGTTAAACAGGACCACTTAGATGAAGACATGCCCACCTGAATATGAACTATACAGTATGTATTAACATGCAGAGAGAAGCCTGTCTCGGGCATTTGTAATTATTTAGTGTTATAGGCAAGAAGAGTGTGATATGTTCTTGACTACGCAGAGCACATGCCTATGTATACGCTACGGCATTGATGTGTGTGTGTATCTGTTATTATACGACAGAGCAGCCTCACGTGTTTATCTGTACTATAAGCTAGTGTTGGCATGTTTCATGGCGGTACAGAGGACGCCAAGGCCTTATTCGTTAAAAACTTTAGCCCGCGCACCGCTCTCGAATATACGAGGGTAATTAGGCGCTTTGTTTTCCAACACTTATATGCAATTGGGGGACTGGAGTTTGCTATTGGGCGCCCAGAAAAACGCGGCTATTTAGCGTTGTCGCACAGTCTGTAACAACTCAAGGGGCGATATGCGAGGGCTGTTGTCTTAAAAGTCGTAAATAGCAATGTCAACCTACAGCCTTACATGTTCTGTCAAGTGTGTGTGTGGTGTGTGGGGTGTGCTGCTTTGTGTGGGTCTGTGTGGGTTGTGTGTGTGGTGTGTGTACAAAGGTAATTGTATTTGAGATTTATGATGTGAGCAGAGATGTTAACGTACCGGTTCCAACCTGTATACGTAGTCTGACAGGATCCTAGCATACTACATAAAAATAAGTGAGGACACATACTGTTACTGGATACAGGTAATAAGGGAAAAGAAGTACAAGTATTTACTAGCACAAAATATCAACGTCTCATTCTGTCTTCCGAAATAAAATACGTTTGTTTCCCCGCTCTACGCTGGATTGGAACCTTGCTGCAAACGATTATACTAGCAGCAGCTGTCATCACATTCTATAATATGTAGTTTTATTAATTCAATACTTCTGCTAGCTATGCTCTTCTCTTCAACTTGTTTTTAATTGCTATGCGCATGCGGTAGTCCAAACTCAGGAAAGCAGGGGGTCGCCTAGGGTTACCTGTAGTATGGGTCCCCAGGATGCGGAGGATTATGCAGTCGCGCTTTTAGCACTCAAGAGCCTAGGGGACAGAATCTCTGGAACCCTTTCCATGTAAAGCTGGATCCTAGCCCGAAGCTTCTTTTTTTTTCCTCCAATGCGAGGCCTTCAACAAAGGGATGGAGTGGTTCAATGTCCAAGAGATAAATTCGTTTCCCAATCGGATGGTGCTTGGCACCATTCTGCAATTGTCCAAATACTAGTGGGCATTAGTGTGTCAATTATACTGTGAGTCCAGTTTGCAACCTTGCTGCTGACTTAGTGGCATTATGAGGACCACCCCCGTCATGGTCCTTCTGACTCCTTAGTTATTTTCTTGGGAAACTAAGTCTTCAACAAGAACATATCTAGAAAAGGGTATCGTGGGCGTCACTAACAATCAATATGACCAAGACCTCAATGGTTGCACGGCAGGCGTGTTTAGGATTTGCATACCAGGGCTTAAAAATTAGGATATTGTGATCCACTATACCAAGAGGGGTTGCCATAATTGTTCCTTAATCTTCACCTGTTACACAAGTCACAGAGAAATATTCCCCCAATGGGAAAGGTAGCAGCAGCACTAGCAATAGAAGGAGAGAGGCTGGGTTGAGATTAAAAGTAGACTATAATCAGACAGTCGTTGCGTGCAGGTCCTGCTGATGATTGCGGTCCAGTGTGACCTTTATGCAAGGGAGATATAGCCATTGACTCGCCTGGGCGCTGAAAAAGATCACTCGTCGTAAATAAGTGGTTCGCAAGCTTGGTACACCTTGTCAACCACCTCCCAATCAGGTGACGCAGGAGGATTCTAACGATTGATGACAAAATCACCACAGAGAACACAAAGAAAAATGTAACACACTACATATAGACCTGACAGGAATTAGCGCACCACATCAGATTCATGCAATCAACATACACTATATGCAGTATCTATTGCAATGCCGGCCTCAGCACATCAGTACGAATTATATAGTGATTTGATTGTCATGACAATTCACATGTCAAATTGCATTAAATTAAAAAAAAAAGCACGGTTGATATACGTACTCTAAACAGTAACAAATAGAAGTTGAATAACACCTGAAAGCGAAAAAAAGATGGAGAAGAGAGAGGAGGAGGAGGGGGGGTGGAGGGGGTGGAGGGAGGAATAGGTTTAGGGGGTGGGGGCGCGAGGGGAGAGGGGTGAGAAGAAAAGGGGCGGAGTAGAGGGGGAGGGCATTTGGATAGGGAGAAAGGAAAGGAGGCGGAAGGCAGGTGGAGGGGGCGGGGGGGGGGAGAAAGGGGAAACAGAGGGAGAGGATGGGATGGGGGGGGGCGAGGGAAGGGGGGGGGGGGGGGGGAATGAGAAAGAAGGGAGGTGGCGGGGGGGGGGGGGCGGCGAGAAAGTGGAAAAGGGAGGGCCGGAAGGGGGGGGGGGGAGAGGGGAAAGGGGAGGGGTGACACGGAGGCTTAAAACAGTTAAAGACCTATAAAACTATGACCTCAAACATCATAGGAAATGTTTTAATTCCCATCACTATATTTAGGCCCATGGGGAGTTTGTAGTGTATTGAGACAAAAATCCATGAAATTCCTTTTCTGTAAGACTATATAAAATGCTATTCTGAGATGGTCATATGCTGATGGAATCTCCATATGAAATTTGAAAGTTTTTAGTCACTTTCGGGACATGTACAGAAATTCGCATACTGGATCGAAGTAGGTATCTTTTTCGGTAATGGTCTCAAATTTCGGAGATTTACTAATGTGTAAGGGTTTTGAATGTTCTGCCAACAGAACTTGTGTGCTGCCAACGCAAATGTTAACGTAAATGAATAGGCTGTGTATGGCAGTTGATAACGTATATTGATCCTGTGGTTTCATTGGGGAAAATGGTTTATCGCGTTTCCTGGGTAATGATATATTCAGACAATTTACAAAGGCCACATTGGGCTGGGAACCCTTTAGGATTTTTGTAGGTGAGATAGGTGGGGACGTGGAAGCGGCTCTTAGATCTACTTGAGCAGTGTGTTAGTTTTTTTAAAAGTCAATTTAGCGGAACTAGGCATCCTCTTGAGGTCTGGATCTAGTTGAGAACCCCCAAGTTTGGATACAATCTTCTAATTTGGGATGCTTGCCTGCTGTACTTTTGTGATAAAAAACAATGGATTGTTTTGTAAAAATCTTGTTTTTATGTTTGATGCTTTTGTTTAATCAGATAATCGGTATCGGTCCTCTGAGAGATTGGCGATTCTCTCAAATAGCCAGACTGACGTCCTTATCACAATACCCCCTAGACAAAATTAGTCTTATACTGTTCGGCAGTGCATCAAGAAGGTATATTGCGTTCGGAACAAAGCGTTTGGTACCGCAGGAAATTTTGGCCCTTTGGTTACCGAAATAAGGGCTTAGGGTGACTGCATGGTTCGCGTGTAGATAGGGATTATTGCATTGAGGCTTAGTGTAGATATCGTTTGGATACCTGGATAGGGTCACCCTATGGATTTGTCCCACATCTAGATCGTCTCAAAATTGGTGTCTGGTTAGAAACGTGACTTGGAGATGTTGTCATTGCAAACTGACGTTCATCAAAAACATTATTTAAAATAAGTGGATAGAGTCCCCAATCCCAATATGAAAAAAGATCGTCAAATTAAATCTTTTATAAAACTATTAATTATGTGACACGAAATGGATTAGTGCTCTGTAGATATAAGTGACGTTCACCAGCTAAGCCCACTATTTAAAAAATGATTCGCCATAATGAGGGTGCTTGCAAAAGAAGTTCACCAATGCTATGTAAGCCTGGTGCCAGTGTTTTGAAGAAATTCTTGTGAATAAATCAAAAAATAGTTGTGCCGTTTAGAAATAAATATAGGAGTTCATGTATGGAAAGGTTGATTTTGCGTGGAAACTGAAAGTTGTTGAAGATTCAAGATAGTGAAAATATGGGCCCGAAGACCGTGCTAGTGTTTTTTAATGATAGTCGTGTTATAGAGATTGTGAGACCATGCCATGGGTGAACCCATCTGTATCCTTTCCATTCAGATATTTAGATAGGCCCTCAGTAGGGCAGTCAGTTCTTCAAGGAATGGACTGGAATTGGAACAATAGGTGTGACAGAAATGTCTACAGTATCGTGAATACACCATTCCCAAAAGATCCCATACTGGCGACAATTAGGCTCGCCCAGGATGGATGAGTGTAGTGATTTATGCGACTCTTTGGGAGATGGGTTGGAAAACACTCGGTTACCAATTGGAATTCACACCATCAAAAAACCCTTTTCTTTCTACTCGTACATATAATGCATCACTAGTTCATAGAAGTTCATATAAGTTATTTAAGGAACTTGAGTATGTACGGATCAAAAGTGATACACTTAGCCATAGTAGTTAGATGTCACTCAAATAATCTGAAGGGCTTCCCCTGGTATTCGGAGGATTGGACCATCTATTGCGCCCCCTTTATCAGCATTTTTATGACAATTGTATTCTTCATTTTTTTTCAAATAAATCTAAATATCAGGTCTTTCTGCTTGGTTTGGTAAAGATTGTCATGACTGTGGAGGGGATTAACGAGAAGATAGATAGCCATCAAGCCATGTAGTCACTCAAATCCCTGCCAACAAGTTTTCGAATGTGTGAAATCAATGATCCCTTGGATATGTAAGGAAAAATGTGGATCGCTTCTTTAGAAGGATATCAGTATAGGGCAAAAGAAGGGGGGGTCATCCTATGGTCTCTGTCGGCATCCTCCTCCAACACTGATAACCATGTCAGTTTCAGCAAGTTGTTCGCAAAAAGAAGAATACATGTTTTGCAACATCGAAGATTAGATTGCAACATTGAATGAATATCGCTATTCATAGATATTAGACTTGTAGATTCTTAAGCAAACAGTTCTTCAGCGCCCCTTTTCTGGTTATTTCTAAGATCTATATAGTGGTCAATAAATCAAAAAATTTCCTGAGGACGAAATCAGACCCTTGTGAAGGCAAAGAAATTTGGACGGGGCTGGGAGGATTGTTCATACAATGTCGTAACGAAATTGTGTAATTACGTTGTTCTATGTGTAGAGTGGCTATGAGTACTTTGTCTTTGTTTCATGGTTGTTTTTTTCCCCTCTTCTACATTTTTTGTATTTTTGATTGAGGAGTGGTCCATGTGAGAGAAAAAGTAACGGGCGAGGGCCTTGCTTCTTTCTGGCTGGCCATATAGGTTCAATCCAAGAAGTACCCCACCCTAAGATGTTTTATGGGGCCTGTTTGTCTGAGGGAATAAGGCCTGATGGTCTTTCATTTAGCATCTGAAGAGTCTGTGTCGCAACTGATCTGCGGTATGTTGGTGAGGGTCAGGTACTTTATGAAGAATTGACCTAGTGTTTAGATTGTATTGACACTTAGCGTCAGATGATCCACCTGGGGGTGTTGTAGAGTAAACAGAGGGGGGAGGGGGCTTTTAGTATCTCTATAATTCTCGGGGGGGGTATCGGTGTTTGTATGCTTGGGTGTTGGTCCTTTCCCAAAATAGACTTGGCTTTTTTAATAGTCGGCCTGCTTTGTACTCTAGCGAATTTTCCTTTTTGTTTTTAATGATAACCCCTTTTCTCCATGCTTCTCTATGTTCCTTGTAAGAGTAAGATTGTTCAAGTAGTGAACAATTTTTCACTGTCTTTAAATATTAAAAAGGCTCTTTTTTAGGTGAATGAGCATCTGTAATGACAAATTTTTCTTTTGTCCTTCATTTTTTGCATGGACAATCAATTCATACGTTTATTGTGAACACTCATCACAGTGTGGTTTCTCAAGTGTGATTGAAATTCCTGTTGGGAAAGCCCGAAGACGGCATTTTCTTTAATACGTAAACCCCCCTTCGGTATACGTTTAAAGGATAGCATAATCTCTAAGTTATGGGGTGGTGATATCCCAAAAATAAACCGTATATCCTTGTGTGAAGAAGTTCTTTCTAGTTCCAAAAGGGTTGATTAAATCTGCAGAGAGAGTTTGCACCACAATGTTTAATGGCGAGCCCCGCATCAAAAAGGTGTTGTGCTTTTATGTAACCCGTTCAGAGTTATGTGCCAGGCATGTTGTACGGTAAGTTATCGGTTTTGGTCATTGTGTCAATAAAATGTCCTATCCATTTCACTAATCAATGATTATAATGCTAGATAGTTAGAAGAATTCTAATGTAGATATCGTTTGTAATCAATAGAAAATGTGTATATAAAATTATAATGTCATGTAACCTTCAGCGTCTTTGAATATACCTTTGAATTGTGTATGAAAAAAGAATGATACAAAAAATAGAAAAAAAAGTAGTAGAAAAACTGATATATGAATGGACAGTCATTATTGACGAACTACTATGAAAATCTTTGATGTCCCATTAAGTACCTACGGAGCTACCCATGATATGGCACAATGGTTTATGGACCACAGGGGTGAAGAAATAAATAAAAGATAAAAAGAAAAATTCTAACCCTATAGTGGCTCAGTAGACAGTTGCGTGGTGGTGTGCTGTAAGCCTTAAAGGGATAGTCACATGAATTGAAAGATCATACCACAAGCTGTTGAGGAAACAGAATAAATATAGACCTGATGAGCTCCCCAGCGGCTGGCTCAGAAAGAGCTCCCAAAGAGCCGAGATAGATAACGTATCTCACAGGGTCTGTATGAATGTGGTGTGTAAGGATCAAATGATTGATGATCCTCTGTGCCTTCAATTACGTTGTCAGCTACCCCGACGAGTGATGTCCAAGACATCCGTACGGATGCCGTGAGTACTCCGCCCGCCAACCCTTCCTGCACATAAGTAGGGTTCGAACATAGGGGGTGCGGTCACGTGACCGGCGCTCAGGCGTCGCTTGCCAAGATGACGATGGAGAGGCGTGGGATCAGCTTTGTAGAACAGCACAGCTCGGCCGTGCCTGACGGTGTGAGTCGACAGAGAAATATCTTCCCCCAATGGCACAGGTAGACAGCAGCCACAAGCAAATAGAAGGAGAGAGGTGGGTTGAGATTTTGAAACGTGATCTTTAATCAGACATGTGCTGACAGGTCCTCTCGAGTGCATTTTCGTCCGTGGGACCTTTATAAATGGAGTGACCGTGCAGCTGAAACGACATCCTAAATAGTGAGTGCAAGCTTGGTACCCCTGTCTAAAACCCCCCCAATCAGGTGGACAGCAGGTACCTGTTGACAAAAAGTCACCACAAGGAACCACAAAGAGTAAAAACACCCTAATTACAATAGCAGTGACAGGAATAGGCACATCAGTATTACATGCTAACTATATATATACAGTTATTAATTGCCTATGCAGGGCATAGATGTATCAGTATGAGATTATATAAGTTGATGGATTCTGTCATTACAATTCACATTGTCAAATGCATAATTAAAAACAAAGTCCATCGCTGTTGAATACGTATTCTAACAGGACCAACTATAATGTTGAATGACACCGGAAAGAAGCAAAAGGATAGGGAAGAGAAGGGAGGGGAGTGGGAGGGTGGGGGAGGGGAGAGGGAGAATAGGGAGGGGGGGGGGGAGACGGAGAAAGGAAAAGGGGGAGGAGGGGGTGTTGGGGAGGGGGGGGGGCGGGGAAAGGGGGAAAGAGTGGAGAGAGGGGAGGGGGGGGGGATTTGTGGTGGGGTGCGGAAGGGGGGGGGGGCGGGGATAAAGAAAAGGGATGGGGGGGGGGAGGCGGGGTAGAAAGAGAAAAAAAGGCGGGACGGAAGGGGGGGGTCGGGTGGGGGGGGGGGATACAA
>WSYH01012757.1:0-18223 GCA_036426205.1 Ascaphus truei
ACTGGAAAAGGTATGGACCAGAGGAACGTTCTTGGGTACCCCATCACCACATTCACGCTCCAGCTTTACTCAAGCTTTTCCACCGGAAATTTCCTCACAAACCTTGGGAGGATCGTCCGGAGTTCAAGCCTCAAGGGGGGGGTACTGTAAGGGATCGGGGGACACGTTCTCCACGGTGAGTCCCCCCTTTCCAGCCCCAAGTGCTGCCACACCCGCTGAGCGCCCTCCCCACCAGTTTCCTACCTCCTCCGGTCGGATGCCGCTCTGCTCTCTCTCCCTTGTAGCACACGCTGCCACTGCCTCCATGCTGCCGGGTCGCACGCGCAGGAGTGGATGGGGGTGGGGTAGGAAAAGTTACTCAGCTGCACACCTGGCTCACGCCCACCCCTTGTTTTTTCCAGTTTAACTCTGACGTAGGTCAGACATTTCAAGGCACCAGAATGCCAAGGCCGAGCACCCCTTTCACGTCGTTACTCTACAGAAGGAAGTTCGACAAGGTTATGGAAACTAGTCTTACCTTCTAACTGCATTATTGGACCGCCAAACACTTGACAATTGGATAAAATCACAGGAAGCCCCAGGCTGCATATTCCCAGGAGGTTAAAAAGTTTCAGAAGGACTCTGTATAGCCCTCCACATTTTAGCCACAAAATCCTGGACATGGGGGCATCACCAGATCGGCTGGTCACCCAGGTTATAAAGACGCTGGATGGATAATCAAGACGTACCCTTTTGGTGGCCAAAGATGATCGCAAGCGTTATTCAGACTTTACGAAGCTGTGCGGTATGCAGCCAGAGTAAGGCTGTCCTCATAAGCCATCGGTCTCTTACTCCTCTTTCCCTCCTTAATGCACAATGGACGATAATATCCATGGCTATTCACGTGGAACTCCACCCCCAAAAGGAGAATCGAGCCTCATGGGGGTAGTGGATAAATGTTTAAGCAGGCACTGTTTCCGACACTTGCCTAAGGGCTCTTACTAACTTCTGCCACAATTGGCGACGTGTTTTCATAAAGAGAGTTTCAGGCTACACGGTATTACTTTCACTATTGTCTCGGACAGGGGCAACACAATTTTAATTTCAAATTTGGCGGGCATGTTTCTGAAGACTTAGCATCTCCTCCTTTTCTCCTCATCGGCATATCACTCACAAATCCAACGGCGCAACGAGAGAAATGAAGTCTCCTTGGAACGAGTATGCTGGTCAGTGTTTTCGTGTCCGAATCCTCAGGACAACTGGGTGGACTGTTTACCTGGGACAGCCAGTACGGCGATTAATTTCTCTCAGACTAAATCTATGCAGGAATCCCCCTTTCTCATTCATAATATGGGTTCACCCACCCGCTTTCTCTCACTCCTCCACCCCTTCAGGGGTAACCAGCAGCTGATGTTCGAGTTGCCAACCTACAAGACTCTGGAGGAAGATTCAAAGGGCATTGCTAAGGGCATCCAGAAACAGAAGACTCAGGCGGATCGGCGCGTCAGATGGACACCCAAATATACGCCAGGGGACAGAGTGTGCTTTAGGTATATCACCAGCTTAAGACACTTCCCTGAGCTGGCGCCCAGATTCTTAGGCCTTTCAAGATCGCGCTATGGATAAACCTCTGCAGTTATCGGCTCCAGCTGCCACCATACCATGAAGATACCCACAGTCTTCCATGTTTCCCCTGAGAACAAACCTTTCTTTCAGAATGCACACTTTCTGGATCACCTGCAGCCGACCCAGTCTGTTATTTACTACGGGAACAGGTAATCGAGTAGCACAATATTACTCGACTCTCGATTCCTCGAGCAAGCTTCATCTTCATACACTGGAAAAGGTATGGACCAGAGGACGTTCTTGGGTACCCCATCACCAACATTCAACGCTCCAGCTTTACTCAAGCTTCCACCGGAAAAGTTCCTCACAATTGGGAGGATCGTCCGGAGTTCAAGCCTCAAGGGGGGGGTACTGTAAGTGGATCGGGGGACACGTCATCTCACGGTGAGTCCCCCCTTTCACAGCCCCAAGTGCTGCCACACCCGTGAGCGCCATCCCAACCCAGATTCCTACCTCTCGGTAGGATGCCGCTCTGCCTCTCTCCCTTGTAGCACACAGCTGCCACTGCCTCATGCTGCCGGTCGACCACGACGCAGGAGTGGTACAGGGCACGCGCCACCCGATCCTATCTGCCTGCCCTCGCATGGCTGCGTCTGCCCCNNNCTGCCTGCCGCAGGACATTATCCCACTCTCAGCTGCACACCTGGCTCTCCCCTCCTCTAGGTCCCTGAGCCTATCTCAAGGCCTGCCTGGACACACCTCCGCTCCACCTCTACCCTCTAATTGTCCACCACGATATATTACCCCAATCTGCCCTCTCCTTCCTCGCTCTGCATAGCTTCTTGTGGCTACGTGCTGTTCGGAGTTCTGTGCCTAACTCTCTTCTGTGTTTCAGCTCTCGTTCCTGAACCTACCCCCCGTGTACCCTCTCTGGACTGATCTCGGCTCCCATTTTGACTACGTGTACCTCTTTACCCCAGACCTGGCTTTGGACTACGACTACGCTGCTCTCTCCTACTCTTGACCAACGGCTTCTGGACTTCACTACTCGGACCTCTGGCGCCCCGGACTCGGCAAGTATCTGGCTAACCCTCTCTCAACAGACCTGGCAACGCACCATACCACACTCTGGGCATGCCCTCACTGCTGTGGGTGCGTGTTATACCCTTACCCACCTCAGTAGTGGGGACTGGTCTGGTCTGCAGGCAGTACAGCATTACACAGGCTTGTGGGTCCAGTGAGGAATGTTTTTGACTCCCTTGACCGGGGTGGCCACATCTTTGGGAGCAGCTCTCTTATGCAGTAGAGCCCTGCTGGCCACATACTCGTCTGCCATCCTCGCAGCATCCACATGGGTCTTTGATTTGTGGTCAAAAACCCATGCCCTCATGTCAGAGGGAAGCTGCTGCAGTAGCTGCTCTTAGAACATCAAGTCCAGTAGTGTGGAACTTGGTTATCCCATAACCCTCCACCCACTGGGTCCCCTGCAAAGCCATGCGGGCGCCATAGTCCACATAGGTTACCCGAGGGTATTTTTCCCCAGTCCGGAACTTGCCTCGGTACGCTTCTGGGGTGAGGGCATATTGGGTGAGCAGCATACACTTTACATGACCGTAGTCATCAGCATCCATGCATGGAATACCCTGCACAGTTCGCTTGGCTTTCCCGGATAGCAATGGATGCAGTCAGCACCATGTCCCGATGTGGGTCCCTGTACCGGAGGCACTGCGTCTCAAAGTAATTTAGAAATGCATCTATTTAATCTGTGCCATCCACGAATTTGCTGAAGCTGTGGTGGTCCACCCGGGGGATATCCTGCTCCCCGTTGACAAGGTAGGGATGTGTGTTACGCCGGTGCTGCCCGCAGACCAGACCCGTCCCCTGAGCTGAAGGGGGAAGTGGTAATACACACACCCGCAGCAAAGGGAGCGTGTCAGGAGTGTGGTATAAAGTGTTGCCAGGCCAGGTGTAGTAAGGTAGACAATACTTGCCGGTACCGGTTGTAGAGATAGAGTGAAGAATGCCTTGCCGAGGTCAGGGAGTGGAGAGCGGAGATAGGTCGTAGTCCAAGCCGTGTTCACGGGGTTACCAGAGTGAGCGTTGTCCAAGCAGTGCCGAGATCGAGAGCCAGAGGGGGTAGTCGTACAAGCCGCGTCAGAACCTGTGAAAACACTGAGAGAATCCAGAAGTACTTCCATACAGAGACTATGTCGAGCAAAGACTGAGAGCAGAGAGGAGCTAGATAAAGCAGGAAGGTCCAATTAGGAACGGAGGTGCAACCAGCTAACCTGGAGCTGTGCATCCACCTGGCCTCCCTTACCAGAAGGTTTTGGCCAAAGGACTTTGTTGCCAGTGGTACCGGCCGGTATCACCTCGCTATGTGGACATGGACCTTTGCATTGTTATGTTATGTTTGCATTGCACATATGTTCCACGTATTCTGTTATATAGTGGTATCTCCAGATACTAGACGGGGAGTGTCATAGAACAGAAATACCCATTTCTGCTTTCTCTGTTTCACCCCCCCCCCTTTTCTTGGCAGTTCTTCCTACTAGCTGTATTTGGATGTTACTTTCCTTGCAGTTTCACTCCCAGTGCAGATGGAATGGATACATTATGTTGCCTTTTTTCCTTCCAGTCTGTCACACCCCTGGTTGCCCTGGCAACATCTCCAGTCCTCCAAGTTAATGGGCTTTCCCATTCCCCCCTGTCCCTGCTGACAGTTAGTTTGGCCTGACCCCTATCCCTGTGTTATAAGCAGTACCCACTGTCTTTACTTCCTGACATTGGCAGAGTGAGTACATTCATGTTACACCCATATGGCAAGGCCAATTATTTTCACCTGCCCTTAACTACAAAGCATCCACAGAGATACACATTTCCAACACAAACATATTATCCACAAGTGCCTGTTTTTATTGCTGCTTTCCTAAATAAAGTGAAGAAAATATACAGGACTTGTTGTGCTTTGGAAAGAGGGCTGAGTTGAAGCTAGCTGGGTTCATTCATACCCTAGACATGACCCTGGATCCAGAATACACTCTGATCTTTGATAACAGAATTTGGTGATCCTGTACATTTCCCAATGCTCCTGAATCAATTAATGAAAAGGAGATCCAACGCACTACGGATTTGCTGAATAGAAAAATGTATTGTGCCACACAGCGTTTCGACCGTAAGGTCTTTATCAAGTGACAGGCATGTTGTAAGTCAGGAAATACCTGATATATATGTAGCAGGGTCTCCCCTGGCCCCCCTCACCTCCACGGAGTAGCGGAGTAGTGGGGACCCTTGCGGTATGTCAGGCAGTTGCAGGGGTGATCGCGACTCCCGGCGACATCAGTGACAGGGCGCCGCCATCTTGTGCACATGGGCAGGTATTTACACCCTTCTACACGTACACCAACTTTAACTTGCTCCTCCCATGTGAAAGGCCTGTTCAAAAACTTGGGTGGGCTTGGACTCTGGACACGGGGTTGGGAAGGGGCTAAGGAGGGTATAGTCCAGTTAGAGGCAAGGTTGTAGCTGCCAGCTAGTGGCAGAGGGTGGCATATATATTGTTGTGTATGCTGATGTTGTTGCACTGTTATATTATGAAACTGTGTGTTGTGTTGCTCATCCAGTAAACCTTTTAGCCATAACCCTGGTGTATGTGGTTTCTGGGTGGGTTTCTATGCTAGGGCCATTCTACACTCTATGGATCCTATATAGGTGGAGTCGCTGATCAACGAGAGAACGTTCCAGAGAAGCACCCCAAGTTCTCAACAATTGGAGGCTCAGGCCTCTTGTGAACCTGCAGGTATACGCACCACACCTGGTAACATGTAATTCCTTGCACCACCCACATCTGCGATTGGGGGGGGGGGGGATACCCGTTACATTTTGGAAGCGCTGCTTAGATCTAAGACCTGGGGTGCCCTAAAAGCAGGAGTGTCGTTCCGCGCTAGGGATATCACTGTAAATAGTCCCTCTTGCAGCCGTCATTCAGGGGGGCTCCACACATCCCCTGTAAAGATGAGCTCCCCCAAGGGAGCTCACAAGCAAGAAAAACAAATGACAGGCAGGCGCACTGAGGGATAATGAACACTTTATTATTAAAAAATGGGTGATAGGACAATAGACAAACAAGGTCTACTGATTGGTATATATGATAATAAAAACTAAAGTAAATAGTGTTTACTCCGGTGGAGTTTTGCAGTCGGAGGGAGCGGGTCTCTACACTTCACTTCCCTCCTTCCAGCAGGGTATGTACTCAGATCAGTCCGGACCCCCTCTGTAGTGCCAATGTGAACTAGTTTTGACCTGTTGATATCCTCCGCTTGTACTGGTGTCTAACCAGTCATTCTAACACTATTTACTTACGTTTTTATTATCATATATAGACCTTGTTTGTCTATTGTCCTATCACCCCTTTTTTAATAATAAAGTGTTCATTAGCCCTCAGTGCGCCTGCCTGTCATTTATTTTTCTTAACTGTGGTGCCCTATTCTATTTTTGTGTCAAATTGTTTATCTAAATTTCCACCATGTTAGTGCCCTCAAGGCAGGACAATCCTTTCCTTGTGCATATTAATTGGGAGACACACCTAAAATGGAGTCTCACGCCAAGTCAATATGGCGCACGTGCTGCTGATTGCCAGCCTGCAACAAAATATGTTGCAAAAATCTGTCCGGGACTGGCGGGAAAACCAGATCCCCGCCCCCGCAATATGAGTGGCTTAGCACAGAGCCAGAACAATTCCTTGATAGAAGGTGCCCCTCCTCTAATTTCCACAAGGGGGAGGGAGCGCCTTGAGCAGCAATCAGCCACTTCTATTCACCGTAAGAGTGATAACGGATGTAGCAAATCACACCCTCAGTTGTATGGAGCACGGCGAATAAGAGGAGTGAACATAATCGTTCTTTTGTGTCCATGCTTACAAAAGGACTTGAATGTGTGGACTTTGATCCCTATCAGCTACCAACCGGGGTTTTGGTGGTACAAGTGGAAGGGAAGACGTGTCTCAAATGTCCATGTTCCAAATGTGATTTCCTAGGTTGTGAATTGATCTGGGGACATTACTGTTTCGGCTGCGGAGCACAGTTCCTGGAGCCAGTGCTGCTGGGGACTCCGGAACCCGCCAAGACAGAAGTGATCGGCTTCAATACTGGGCCAGTCAATGCAGTTAATCAATCTACCTCCCTCCCAGAAGTTTCGGAGGGCTCGTGCACTCTAACTGTGGTTCCGGAGTCGGTTCTAGTGCCAGAACCAGCAGAGAAAGGTGCAATTGGCCTCTCCACTGGGGTGATCGATGCTGTTAACACCCCTACCGCAACCACAGAGGTTTCGGAGGCCCCGCGTGCAATAACCATGGTTCCAGACTCTGCACTAGAACTGGAAGATTTTCAAGTTACCTTGATCAAAATGGACAGCTGCAACGCTGTGGGCGCACCGAGTCAGTGTGCTATACCAGTTTTTCCAGGGGGCCGTGCACCCCGGTTCTAGACTCGGTTCCACAGTCAGAACCACAGATTCCAGAACCGTAGATTCCGGAATCACAGGGTAAGGTGTCTCTACCCCCATCCTCTTTTAGTGATTCCAGTGACCAAAAACTCGTGGTGATGCGCCAGCTGGCGGACCACTCGAGTGAAGCTGACGTTAAAGAGCCAAGTACTTCATCTACTATGGAGCAAGACTGCTTTCTGCTGATAGCCAACAGCTGTTACGCTGGTGCTGCCCGCAGACCAGACCCGTCCCATGAGCTGAATGGGGAAGTGGTAATGCACGCACCCGCAGCAAAGGGAGCGTGTCCGGAGTGTGGTATAAAGTGTTGCCAGGCCAGGTGTAGTAAGGTAGAAAATACTTGCCGGTACTGGTTGTAGAGATAGAGTGAAGAATGCCTTGAGGAGGTCAGAGTCGGAGTGGAGAGCGGAGATAAGTCGTAGTCCAAGCCGTGTTCAAGGGGTTACCAGAGTGAGCGTTGTCCAAGGAGTGCCGAGATCGAGAGCCAGAGGGGGTAGTCGTACAAGCCGCATCAGAACCTGTGAAAACACTGAGAGAATCCTGAAGTACTTCCATACAGAGACTATGTCGAGCAAAGACTGAGAGCAGAGAGGAGCTAGATAAAGCAGGAAGGTCCAATTAGGAATGGAGGCGGGACAGGAAGAGCAACATGGAGACACTGCAGATTGGTGCAGGCATAACAGGTCAGGTGAGTCTTGTTGATAACTAGAGTATGCCGTGCGGTGTGCGGGGGCGGAGCCTGAAGTCCAGGGGACGGGAATAAGAGTTTGCAGAATGAGCGCGCTCCGTAACGCGTGTACGCGCGTGGACCGAGCCAGTGGATGGTGCAGGTGTGCGCGTGGGAGGGTGTGGGCGCGCCCGGCGCTGAGCAGAGGAATCGCCGAGGGGAGTGATCCCGCGACGGCGGCAGGGGCGGGGAGCCGCGGAGGCCGGTAAGGCAGGATTGTTTTGTGTGTCCAGGGACTCCCTGAGGGGAAGGAGTGCTCTGTGTGGGGAGCGCGGAGAACGCCGATTCCTGACAGTACCCCCCACTTCAGGAATGGCCTCAGGACGGTCCATGAACAGTTTCTCTGGAAACTTTCTCCTGAAGGGCTTAAGACGGGCCGGGGCATGAATGTCCTTTAAAGGTACCCAGAATCTCTCTTCAGGGCCAGAGCCCTTCCACTGCACCAAGAACTGGAGCTGGCCCAGGATAGGCGAGAATCCAAAAGACAGTGAACTTCGTATTCCTCATTATTGTGGACAGTAATCGGGTCCGGTTTACGAGTCTGATCCGGAAAAAAGTGACTGGTGATGAATGGTTTTAAGAGGGACACATGAAAGACATTGGGAATCTTCATACTGTGTGGTAGTTGGAGCCGGAATGCTACAGGATTAATTTGTTCACAAATTGGGAAGGGACCCAGGAACTTAGGTGCCAATTTTGGAGATGGTACCTTGAGGTGGATATTCTTAGAGGAGATTCTTGGTGGAAATGTATCTGCTGAATGCCCGGATGATGGAACAGACTCCTCATCGATCAGCGGTATTGATATAGTATTGAACCACAAACTTCAGGAAACTGACTTCTCCAAGGAGTCCTTCAAACAAATCCCCTGGCCAACAGGCCAAATCCCCTGGCCTGTAGTTTCGATCTGCGGGAGGAGTCGGGAAGGGTAGACTGAATACTGGACCATGCGGTTTGGAGGGAAGAAATGCGTTCATCTACAGCTTGTACTCCAGAAGTAATGTTGGAGATGGGTAGACAGGGAGGGTGGAACCCATAATTTATAAAGAAGGGCGACTCCCGGGTGGCTTTGTTTTTTGCAGAATTGACAGCGTACTCTGCCCAAGGAAGGAGTTGAGCCCAATCATCCTGGGAATCGGATATGAAACATCTCAGGTATTTTTCCAGGGATTGATTGATTCTCTCTGTTTGTCCATTGGACTGTGGATGATAGGCGGAAGAAAAAGAAGAAGAGATGCCCAATCTCTTGGTGAAAGTTCTCCAAAATTTGGATACGAATTGAGAACCTCTGTCAGAAACAATTGACGAAGGAATCCCATGAATCCGAAAAATCTGCTCCGTAAAGATATCAGCAAGGGCGGGGGAGGTGGGTAATCCTTTAAGTGGAATAAAATGGGACATCTTCGAGAACCTGTCCACGACCACCAAGATAGTGTTCATTCCTCTGGACCTGGGCAACTCCACGATGAAGTCCATCGAAATGTGGGACCAGGGGCGGTCGGAAACTGGAAGAGGTAACAAAAAACCCTGAGGCTTTTGACGGAGAGTCTTGCTTTGAGCGCACGTGGGGCAGGCGCAGGTAAACTCCAGAATATCTTGAGACATCCTTGGCCATCAGAAATTCCAACGAATGAGGTCAGTAGTCTTCTTAAAACCTGGATGACCTGCATATTTAGAGGAGTGACCCCAAGACAGGACCTCTGGAACAAATTTGGAAGGTACGAAGAGTTTGTTGTCGGGAATGCGTCTCTGGGAGTGCAAAATCTTGTGAAGATTCTTGAAAGAAGACGTGGTGATAATCCTCTCTTGTGTAAGGATAGTCACCAAAGGTTTCTCTGGTGTCTCTTCAGAAGAATGTATTCGGGAGAGTGCATCTGCCTTTACGTTCTTGGTCCCGGGGATATAGGACAGGTGAAAATCGAATCGAGAAAAAAAAAGAGCCCAACGAGCTTGTCGTGGACCAAGGCGTTGAGTGTTTTCTATGTAAAGAAGGTTCTTGTGGTCCGTGAGAATAGTAAACGGCTCTTTCGACCCCTCCAGCAGGTGTCTCCACTCTTGAAGAGCCATCTTCACGGCCAGAAGTTCCCTGTTACCCACGTCATAGTTCCTCTCGGCGGATGAGAATTTCTTGGAAAAATATGCACAGGGATGTAACTTATCTTGAGGCGTGGGTCTCTGAGAAAGAACGGCTCCAGCGCCGCAATCAGAAGCGTCGACCTCCAGGACGAAGGAAAGTTCAATGTTGGGATGACGGAGAATAGGTGCGGATATAAAAGCTTCCTTGAGTGACTCGAAGGCGGAGATGGCCTCGGATGACCAAGCAGAAGGATCAGCTCCTTTTTTGGTGAGCGCAGTCAGGGTTGCCACAATGATAGAAAAACGCTGTATAAACATACGATAGTAATTAGCGAACCCTAAAAAACATTGTATGGCCTTGAGAGAATTGGGTCTTGGCCATTCAGTGACTGCTTGAAGTTTACCGGAGTCCATCATAAACCCCTCATCGGAAATTATGTACCCCAGGAACGGAGTAGAGGTCTGATGAAAGATGCACTTCTCCAGCGTGGCGTACAAATGGTGTTCACGGAGACGGGAAAGGACGTAGGAGGTGTGGCGTATATGGTCCTGGAGATCTTTGGAAAAAATCAGGATATGATCCAAGTATACTGCTGCGGCCGAGTTTATTCGAGCATTTGCCCGTTCTCGGCCGCAGCAGTAACCTGGCGCGTGCCGGAGGGTGCCGGGCGCGCGCCGAAGCAGCGGAGGAGCGCCCTCCGATTGGGGCTTTCTTCTTCCCGCTGCCGGGTCCGCCGGGTCCCCCGGAACCCCCTGCCGCCGTCCCCCACATCGCGGGACACCAGGGCTCCCTCGGGGAGCCCTGGACGCGCGTGCAGGGGGCGCAGGCACCCGATGACGCGTGACCGCGCATCGGTGACGCGCGGCACGCCGAGGGGATGCAACTAGCAAGCCGGGAAATTTCTCGGCTTGCGGAACCAGCCGCACTTCAATAAAACGTGTCGCCAGTGTACTATACAAAAATATTGAGTACCTTACGAAAGACGTCGTTGATGAAATCCTGGAAGACAGCGGGAGCATTACATAAGCCAAAAGGCATTACAAGATACTCTGTATGTGAAAAAGGAAATTTATCAAATAGTGGCGCTCTAAAATATACCAAAGTGTGCAAATATTATACAATGATAGTGTTAAAACAGTGATACTTATACAAACACATAAGTGGAAATGCTGCTATAACCCGGTGCAGGATTGCTCTCCCAATCCTCGTGGTAAGTGGTATAGGTGTAGGTCATCAGGAAGCGCAAAAAATATGTGAAAACAAAACAGAAAAAATGATGATGCAATATTGTAAGACAACAGTGACAGTAAATATAGTGTCAGGTCTTATCTAAATAGTACTCACAAACGTGAGAAAAATGTGGAGCACGTAAAGGTATCTTTGGGTGCTGTATAGCCACAGTCATTTTTTCTACAGGATTCTCCCTGCAGACTTCTACTTCAGCTGTGGTCCTTGCTTCCCCACACTCTGATTTCCCTGATCAGGATTGCACGTAGTGGAACTTCGCCTGGATGGATTTCGTATTCCTATACACTCAATGGAAAGGTAATGGGCAGTAGCCCTCATTCTATGTTACCTTGGTCCCTATTTAGGGAAGTGTATATGTTAAGGGGGGTAAGCAGGGTAAACCATATCTGCGGTAGTCGCGCTGACTGACCGCTAGGTCCCATGTTCATGTCCCCCCTTGACCTAGTATTATATAATTGCTGGAATTATTTATAGAAGTTCCTATCTACCTATATGCTGTAATACAGTTTGTGAGTCCATACACTTGTATGAGCGTCAATCTCTACGTTTATACATTTTAAAACCTGGATGACCTGCAGATTTAGAGGACTGACCCCAAGACAGGACCTCTGGAACAAATTTGGAAGGTACGAAGAGTTTGTTGTCGGGAACGACCAAGTCCTTGGGAATGCGTCTCTGGAAGTGCAAAATCTTGTCAAGATTCTTGAAAGAAGACGTGGCGAGAATCCTTTCCTGTGGAAGGATGGTCTCCAAAGGTTCCTCTGGTCTCTCTTCAGAAGAATGTATTCGGGAGAGTGCGTCTGCCTTTACGTTCTTGGTCCCGGGGATATAGGAAAGGTGAAAATCGAATCGAGAAAAAAAAGAGCCCAACGAGCCTGTCGTGGACCAAGGCATCGAGCGTTTTCTATGTAAAGAAGGTTCTTGTGGTCTGTGAGAATAGTAAACGGCTCTTTCGACCCCTCCAGCAGGTGTCTCCACTCTTAAAGAGCCATCTTCACAGCCAGAAGTTCCCTGTTAACCATGTCATAGTTCCTCTCGGCGGATGAGAATTTCTTGGAAAAATACGCACAGGGATGTAACTCATCTTGAGGCGTGGGTCTCTGAGAAAGAACGGCTCCAGCGCCACAATCAGAAGCGTCGACCTCTAGGACGAAGGGAAGATCAATGTTGGGATGACGGAGAATAGGTGCGGATATAAAGGCTTCCTTGAGTGTCTCGAAGGCGGAGATGGCCTCGGATGACCAAGCAGAAGGATCAGCTCCTTTTTGGTGAGCGCAGTGAGAGGTGCCACAATGGAAGAAAAATTACGTATAAACTTACGATAGTAATTAGCGAACCCTAAAAAACGTTGTATGGCCTTGAGAGAATTGGGTCTTGGCCACTCTGTAACTGCTTGAAGTTTACCGGAATCCATCATAAAACCTTCATCGGAAATGATGTACCCCAGGAACGGAGTAGAGGTCTGATGAAAGGTGCATTTCTCCAGCTTGGCGTACAAATGGTGTTCACGGAGACGGGAAAGGACGTAGGAGGTGTGACGTATATGGTCCTAGAGATCTTTGGAAAAAATCAGGATATCAGCCAAGTATACTATTACAAAAATATTGAGTACCTTGCGAAAGATGTCATTGATGAAATCCTGGAAGACAGCGGGGGCATTACATAAGCCGAATGGCATTACAAGATACTTGTAGTGTTCGCTACACATGTTGAAGGCCGTCTTCCATTCATCCCCCTCCCTGATGCGCACCAGGTTATAGGCCCCACGAAGATCCAACTTGGAAAAAATCTTGGCCCCCTGTAATTTATCGAACAGTTCGGTAATAAGGGGAAGGGGGTAACGATTTTTAATAGTTATGCGGTTCAAACCCCTGTAATCGATGCAAGGCCTCAATGGACTGTCCTTTTTCTTGACGAAGAAAAACCCAACCCCTGCTGGGGAATTGGAGTGACGAATAAAGCCTTTCTTGAGATTCTCGTGGATATATTCATCCATAGCGTGAGATTCTGGTAACAACAAGGGGTAGGTCTTGGACTTGAGTAGGGAGTAACCTGGAACCAGATCGATCGGACAATCATAAGTCCTGTGTGGTGGCAAAAGGTCTGACTGTACCTTATTGAAAACGACCCGGAATTGGTGGTAAACAGAAGGTAGAATAACTTCGGGAACAGAGGTATTGGCCAGCAGTTGATGAGTCTCGTCTGACCTCGGGCTCCAGGAGATGGGAGCAGAGGAAGTCCAGTCAACGAGAGGATTGTTAAGCTGTAGCCCAGGAAGGCCAAGGGTGATGGGTATCCCAGGAGCGTGAATGGCATCGAGAACTAAGATCTCCTTGTGCAGATGTGAGGACAGAAGCAAGTGGGCCATCTCTAAGGAGATGTGGGCCGGGGTAAGAGCACGTCCATCGATACCGACGAGTGCGATGGGAACCCTCTTCCTCACGAGCGGTATGCGGTTTAACCTGGCAAATTCAAGGTCCACGAAGTTTCCTCCAGCTCCTGAGTCAATGAAAGCAGCGGTAGAAGTCTGGAACTTATCGCCTGAAAGGGAGACTGGAAATGTAAGTTTCTTAGGGATTTCACCTTTATGAAGGGGACGAGGAGACATTACACCCAGAGAGAGCCCCTCTGTACTCACTGGGTGTTCCCGTTTCCCGGACGCAGTGGACACTCCCGAACCAGATGCTTCATGGATCCGCAGTAGAAACACAATCCCCCGGCGTGGCGGAACTGCTGTGTCGGTGTGCGGATGCGTTGTACCCCCAATTGCATTGGCTCTGGCAACTCCAGTGCAGGACGAAGAGGTGTGGTAGCACTTGGGAGCGCCTGGGTTGGCGAGAAAGTTCATCCTTGATGGGATCTGCCAAGCCTTGCCAGAATATGGAGACGAGAGCCTCTTGTCCCCAGTTAGTC
This sequence comes from Ascaphus truei, assembly GCA_036426205.1. Taxonomy (NCBI): domain Eukaryota; kingdom Metazoa; phylum Chordata; class Amphibia; order Anura; family Ascaphidae; genus Ascaphus; species Ascaphus truei. The sequence goes on from WSYH01012757.1 coordinate 14,013, forward strand.
TCGGCTGCTAGAGTCCGGAATTCCATAGCATACTGTGTCACCATTTGCCGTCCCTGAGTGATCTGGAGAAGAGAAACAGATGCCATCTCCCGACGAGCGGGGGAATCGAATACTTGTTGGAACTCGGCTTTAAATGCCGAGTAATCTTGGGTAAGGTCAGAACATCGCTCCCAAACCGGGGAAGCCCAAGCCAGGGTGCTGTCAGTGAGGAGGTTATAAATGTAGGCTACTGTGGACGGACGTTCACAGAGGTATACAATTAGGAGGCTTTTATAAGGTGAAATTATAATAAGGCTTTATTGTGCCTTTTCCTTTTTATCAGGAAAACATCCAAACAAGGGGGGGGGGGGGGGAAACAAAGCTTCCATTCACTTGGGAGTATTTCTAGTGAAAACACTATGCAATCAATTCACATCTCCCTAGTCAAGCATTTCTCCCCAGCCCCAAACATATAGCATGCAATAAGCAGATATAAGCAGTCTCTTAAGAATAAAAGTCTTATCTGTTTGTAAGCTTCTCTGCTCTCCTGGAACCGCACCCATGCGTGCACAGAAAATATCAGTATCCAGGTTTTAGAAGTCTTATTTGGTCCTTGTGGTTTGGAGGGAAAATCTTCACTGTCCCTGCTTCAGCTCCCTTGTCTTCAGGGTTGGTCAGCATACAGGTTTAGAAGTTTTCCCTGTGTCTTGAAAGCAGCTCTGCTATCTTTTGGCAGAGCACAAGACAAGTGTGTCTCCAAGTTCAGCTCAGGAGTCAGCTAAAGAGTCCTCACTTCCTGTTTCAAAAGACAGGCTTTCTAAGCCATCTAATCAGGCAGGTGGTGTTTTGTTAATTGACTAAGAGCAGTTAACCACCACACTGCTGGATTAGAGGCACATTATCTGAACAGGGATAAGTACCCTGTTACAGCTACCTTCTTGCGACCAGTATTGTAGAGATGGGGGGCCATTTCAAATTGCACCTCACACTGGTTTAGGAAACCCCTACATTCTTGTGGTTCACCTGCATAAGGCTTGGGGGGTGGAATCTTTACATCGGAGCTGCAAACTGTGCTTGTGGAGTGGGGGCTTACAGCTGGCGAGGTCGGTGTCGGTACTCGGGCTGAGAGTACTGCGACCTGGCGTGTAAGTGCCACAATTTGATCTGCCATGGCCTGGTTTTGGAAGCAGATTGGAGAGAAACTTTAAGTTCGGTCTGGTCTGCGTCTTGTGGGCTCGACATAATGTTACGCCGGTGCTGACCGCAGACCAGACCCATCACCTGAGCTGAAGGGGAAGTGGTAATACACGCACCCGCAGCAAAGGGAGCGTATCCGGAGTGTGGTATAAAGTGTTGCCAGGCCAGGTGTAGTAATGTAGACAATACTTGCCGGTACTGGTTGTAGAGATAGAGTGAAGAATGCCTTGCCGAGGTCAGGGAGTGGAGAGCGGAGGTAGGTAGTAGTCCAAGCCATGTTCAAGGGGTAACCAGAGTGTGCGTTGTCCAAGGAGTGCAGAGATCGAGAGCCAGAGGGGGTAGTCGTACGAGCCGGGTAAGAACCTGTGAAAACACCAAGAGAATCCAGAAGTACTTCCATACAGAGACTATGTCGAGCAAGGACTGAGAGCAGAGAGGAGCTAGATAAAGCAGGGAGGTCCAATCAGGAACCGAGGCGGGACAGGAAGAGCTACAGGAAGACACTGCAGATTGGTGCAGCCATAACAAGCCAGGTGAGTCTTGTTGGTAACCTGAGTATGCCCGTGCGGCATGCGGGGGCGGAGCCTGAGGTCCGGGGGACAGGAAGAAGAGTGTGCAGAGTGCGCACGCTCCGTAACGCGTGTACGCGTGTGGGACGCACCAGAGGAGGGTGCAGGTGTGCACGCGGGAGGGCGTGGGCGCGCCTGGCGCTGAGCAGAGGAATTGCCGAGGGGAGTGATCCCGCGACGGCGGCAGGGGCGAGGAGTCATGGAGGACGGTAAGGCAGGATTGTGTTGTGTGTCCAGGGGCTCCCTAGAGGGAGAGAGTGCTCTGTGTGGGGATTGCGGAGAATGCCGATTCCTGACAGTAGAGTCACAGATGCCTGGCCTCATGGTCTATCGTATCAAAGACACTGAAGGCCGGGTAAAGGTCTTGCATCGTAATCATCTTCTCCCCATTCCACAAGTGGGAGACGAGGAAGCAGAAATACTGGCCACACCGCTGAACGATGAGTCTGATTTATCAGAGCTTTGTCAAGAGTCTGTAAATAATTATACCAACTCTGAAACTCCTGAAGATCCTATGGAAGGACTCTCTAAAAGGGACTCATCCACTGAAGGGGCATCTCCTGGAGGAGCTACAGGTAAAAGGCCCCTTAGGCCAATGCCTACTAAGGTGGCTCCAGCGAGCCAGTCTTTGGATCTACAAAGCCCATTCTTCGTACCAACCAGAGACTGTCTAGAGAAATGTATTCCCTAAAGGGAAGAGGCTGAGCCTCAGGAGTGTACCTATTACTCCCCCCGAGGAATTTGCTTAAAAACAGCTCCGCAGGAGCCAAAGAGTAAGGTACCCTCCAAACCGGGTAACCTATGATCAAATTGGGGCACCCCATTATGAGGCTCAGCAGTGGGCTCGCAGTAAAGTGCAGTCCATCATTGTGATGTTCAGTGAAATGTGCAATCTGATATAGAGCTGATATTGTGTACGATTTTATTTGATTGCTGCTTTTTTATAATATAATGATGTTATGCATTTTCATTATATAACTACGTGTATATAGTTGTATAATTCATCTTGTCCCAGTGAGGAAGTTGGCAGGTCCCCTCTGGGTGTCGGAATCACCCACCTCTGTACTCCGTCGGGGTGCGGGGTCGCGAGGTGCAGGTGCGTGTGCGCGCGTCCTCGGGGGCAGCTGCGGCGGTGTTCGGCGGGTGCCGGAAGTTGTGTGGGTGATGGCGTTAGTTGCGCGGGCCAGCGCATCGCCGGAGACTCCAAGCGGCTCCTACACAGGGCGCCACCATCTCTTCTTAGGTTGCACATGCGCAGATGTCTTCTGCAGCGGCGGCCATTACATAACTTGCCGCATGTGCAGGAGAGGAGCGTATGAAGCTATGGCCAATCAGGAGAAGGCTCTTAGCAGGGACTACAAGTCCCAGGAGCCTTAGGACACCACCTGACACCAGGCGGGCCAATCAGAAGGCCGGATTCTCCTGCTATGAGATAGACTTTCGCGCGCTCAACCCACGCTAGGCAGTCGGTGCCAGTAGAGACTAGGGGAAGGAGGTGAGGGTGCAGGGGTCAGTGACCCACTGCATTTGGCAAGCAGCCCCCTAGGCCCCAGTTAGGCCCTGAGCCACACAGTAAGGTTGTGGTGCTTCAGGGACATTGGGAACTTATAGAGTAATAAGTATATGTATATGCGTGTTCAGTAAAGGTTATTCTTGTTTATTCATAACAAGTGTGTGTCATTGGGTCGAGTCCTGTGAGGGGTCCCTCCCGCCCTGTCGGGATCACTCTCAGGTGGAGGCGTTGCACCATGAGATAGTGATTATATGTACCCCAGGGTCCCCGAGCGGAGGCTTAGGCTCCTGAGGGCCCCACAGGTAATATACAGCATTAGTAGCGTCTGTGTTCACAGGGAACCAGTGTTACTTACTCAAATTTATTTGGGCCCCCTCTGCCACTCTTCCTCCCCCCGTGCAGACCCACCCCCCTATTCTGGACCTCCATGCCCTCCCCCCAATGGGTTAACAAGAGTACGAGAACAAAATCACTTTGTTAGAGTATCTCCTCCCAGTCCCCTTAAGCAGAACCCATAGCGGTTTTCCATCCGTGTCAGTTTTCCGGTGGGGAGCTTAACAGAAATGTTATATATATATATATATATATATATATATATATATATATATATATAGTGTGTGTGTGTGTGTGTGTGTGTGTGTGTGTGTGTGTAGTATATGTATATATTCCAATGCACAGCCGGCAAGTAAATAAGTTTTGGTGCTTATCCCATTAAGCAATAACAGACCATACGATACCGGTTGCAACACGACATCAAGGGACAGCACGCAGGTAAGTAAATCATGAATTTTCTATATTTGATAGAAGACACAAAAACCGACGTTTTGGTCCCACTGGGGGACCGAAACGGCGGTTTTTGTGTCTTGTTCACCTAGCACCGCCCCTTGCCCCACCCCCAGGCCAGCTTTTTTAACAAAAAAATTAATAAATTCCTAGTAAGAACAACATTAGTT
>WSYH01012758.1:0-18222 GCA_036426205.1 Ascaphus truei
GAATGCCAGCCAGTCTACCCATTTGGATCTCTGGCAGGAAAACCTTTGTTGGAAGGTGTTAAATGGGACACTTAAAAACTGCTCTGGTTTGAGCCTTCTCCACCCTCAAATAAACAGGGAGGGTGACAAAACCCTTTGAACAATACTTAAGTCCTAGACATTGGGTCGCCTCTCAAAACCCTTTGAACAATACTTAAGTCCTAGACATTGGGTCGCCTCTGGGGCCATCTGCTATCCTGGTATGCAAAAGAATTTCCTCTGGGTTCTATCCATACCTTGGGATACAGTATTAAACATAAAACATAACGTATTAAAATATCTGGTTCCGCTGGGTCCAGCAGGTCCAAACTTCCCAGTTCTCAATGTCAGAACTGGGACATCATATGGTCCAAAAAGAGACGTGCTACGACCTTCGGAACCGGAGTTACACAAATGCACCTTAAATCATTTTTCATTTTAATACAAAAATCTCCGCTACAAGAAATCACGTTTTTTCACTAAATCCCCATTGAAAACAACGGGCTTCGCCGCCATAGACTTTCAATGGCAAACCGCCGCCGTTGACGGCTATGGGAATCCCCGCCATAGACTTTCAACGGGGCGATGCCACCGTTGAAGTCAATGGGAGTTTTCCGCCGTAGACGGTCAATGGGGTTTGGCCGCCATTGGAGTCTATGGGAAAAATCCCAAACTTTTAAGGGGGTCCATACTCCGTCAGGTTGGTCCCAAAGGGTCAAGGATGGTTCTGCAGCGATGCCGGAGCAGTGGCTACAGATACCCCAAACCCTGACTCTCTGGACCCTCCGGAACCGGGGCTATGGAATACCAAAATTCAGCTTTTCACACTTAGCCGTTTTCCTGAGCCGGTTCGGCCGCCACCATTGGAACCTATGGCGCGGCCCGCTCTTATGATTTCGACCCTTATCGGGGGTCCAGGATACGGGGACCCGGTTGTGGTCAAGTGGGGGGAAGTCTAGGAACTAGGGACAGAAAGAATTTTATTCCTAGGGGCCCTAGAACTGTTTATTCCCACGCCACTTGTCGTTGAACTTGACTTGTAAGTGATCAAAGCTCTCCTATTGAAAATGTATCCACTTTGCGGTTAAGCGGTTTGGACGGCAGCCAACTTGTTCCTGGAAAGTTTTCAATGGGAAACTTAGACTTTCAATGGGAAACCGCCGCTCTCCCTCTCGGACGCCATCTGCTGGTCTTCTCAGGAACCGGACTCCACAGCAAGATTCACCATTAAGAAGCATTGAGCCCTAATGGCGGCCTATGGGAACCTGCAAAATGGTGCCTGAAAAGGCGGGAAAATCTACACAAAGGGCTATAATCACTATACAACTATTAACCCTTGTGCTCCCGGATGGATCCCAGTGTGTGTGGGCTGCAGACCAGTTGTTACAGTAAAATAGGGGAAACAGGGAATACACATGTACATCTCATTACAGGGGTTAAATTACCGTTCTGGGCCTTAGCCCAGTTAACCATTTGACTCCCGGGTGAGGTCAGGGGATGGCCAAATGGGGTGTAACCCCTTTAATCCCGGGCCACCCCCTTTCTGCCTCTACAGTATCCACCTGGCAAAAGTATGTGAGTGGCCAGGGAGGAAATTCCCACGCAGTGATTCGCTGCAGACTGAAAAGATGGGACATGTGAAAATTTATAAAAGGTCAGTCAGAAAGTTAGTTCCATCTCAAGATTTCATCGGATTCACCAAGTTCCGGCGTCAGCGGTTCCGGATTGTGAGGGGTTAATTATATCGTAACCAAGGATCGTGCCCCTCTTCTGGAATTCGTTAGAGCTAAGGGTTCCCGAACGAACCCTGTAAGGACTGAACACACTTTTTCCTTTTGGCGGAGATAATAGGAGTGGCAGCCTGTGCCCCTAGCCAGGAACTGTTACACGGATCAATTTGCGCACCCACTTGCAGGGGTGCAGGGGTGCCCAGAGACTTTGTTCCATTCCAAGGACATTTGATTTAGTTTCCCTGTACCCAGTAAGTGTTTTATCCAGTGCAATTGTGAAGATTTGTGTGTTTGTCTGAAAATAAATAAATTACAATTTATTTTACTCGTGTGCTCAGTCCAGAATCCCGGTATTAATGTGTAGATAAGACCTGGTCTACCGTGACATCCTTGCTTCAGCACAGCTCAGAAAGGTAAATGGGGCAAAGGAATGCAAAGTGTCCCTGTAACTATGAGGGGTCCCTAGGTTAAGGGGGATACCCAGTTACTGCCCAGGTAGCCCAGAACCTGTATTGGGGTTCATAGGCACTCCAACCATAATTATGAGGTTGTGAGGGGACTCCTAGAGTCCAGTAATAGTCTATGAGACAGTATGTGGGGAATACAGGCTAGTAGAAAATATAGTGCAGCTTTCTATTTTAATTTCCATACCCAGCGACTTTGGATATATAAAAGTATAATTTTACTAACATCGTGTTTAATATAGTATATACTGTTGTTCACGGTAAATGAGCTGGGACTTTAAGAACCAATGTTCTGACGGGCTACCAGGTTGGTGCCAGTAAGTCTGCTGGATATCAGAGATGAAAGCCACCAGAGGATGCCAGGAGTGTGAAGACCATTTGGGTAGCAGGGAAGGGCTCAAGTACCCACGTCCTGGGATGAAGGTCAGTCGTCCGGGCTGCCATTTGCCCCACCAGACTTGGAGGAGCCTGACCCAGCAGGTGGCATCTGAATAGCAAGGGACGGAGGTGGCAAACTTGCGCATGTCCCTTGGCAGATTCAGATTCCCCGCTTACCCGGCTTTCCAGACTGGCTTTGCTCCCGCTTGGCTGTGAGAAAGTTTCCCACACTCTGATTGGCTTTAGTATTTTGTGAATGAACTCCAAAATACTATAAGAAACCCCTAAGCCAATCACCGGGGGAGATTCAGAGCGCCAGAAGTCGAACGGCCTTTTTGAAAGTTCTCTTGCGCGAATAGCAGAGCGCCGGCTTCAGAAAAGTCTGCCCGGAAAATATTCAAAGTCCACCTTTTTGCGCCAAGTTCTCAGAAAGGAATGTAGCGGTCGGGGTTGGGATTTGAAGCCGATTTCAGTTCCAGGACTTTTTGAGCTTAGTCCCAGTCAAGGAAAAACTCTGTTCCAGAGCGCACAGCAGCTAGGAACGTCTAGTTTTTGACCCTAGTCCCCAAGTAAGTGTGTCTTTTCGCCCGTATTTTGTGTATCATTGTGTGTATGCCTATTTTTGTGAATAAACCTTCATTTATTTCATTATCTTGTTTTGCTCAATATATGTTCCTGGTAAAAGGTGTGACATAAACCCGGTCTCCCGTGACAAGGACACTAAATAAATAGCGAGTCAAAGGCTGTAAGATATGACTCCGTAAGTGCCAAAGTGCCAAATCTGGGCCAGACCGCTCGTTCACACGCCAGATACCACCGAGTGACACTCCCCCGGGGGCTGGAGACGTGGCGCTGGGATGGGAATGTGCCAGCCACACGCTGCTTCTCATAGAGGCCAGGAACAATCCAAGTGTCTGAGAGCTGGTCACCCCTCTTATCTGGCAGGGGACCCCAGCTGGGCCGGGGTGCCTGGAACTGCATGTGCAGCATTGAAAAAACTGTCAGCGCTTCACCAATAATAATAATTATACTATAGTATTGATTATTGACAACAGTAGAGCCATATATGGGCAGAGGAGTTTAATGTATATGGAGAATAAGAGCTGTGACACTGGCCAATCAGAAAGCTCCGTGAAGCGAAGCTCATAGATCCTCTTTAGCAGGCGCGGACCTTTGAGATATGGAGCACTCTGATTGGCTCAAACAGTTGTCAATATTACATTGAACCTGTACCACTCCCGCCCCCTCTCAAACTGCTCTTGGAATGTTCCATTTGACCACAATTGATGGGGGAGATTGGTTAGCATTTTAATTTCATACACGTCATTTGTTTTTTTTAACCACTGAGCTATAATAAATCACGTGACCTGTCACTTTCACTTGAGGGGAACATTTAATTTATATAAATAATAATAATAATAATAAATCCTTCGCACCTGTGTGTGACATAATTGGAGAATTTGTATAGAAATCCTAAAACAAAGATAAGGCAAAAAAAAAGGGCCGCTCAGGACACTTTTTTGGGATAACATTGGGTGAGAATCCCCCGCTTCCCCGTCCTTCTTATGGGTTAATATTGGGTGATAATCCCCCTGCATCCCCGTCCTTCTTATGGGATAACATTGGGTGAGAATCCCCCACTTCCCCCGTCCTTCTTATGGGATAACAGTGGGTGAGAATCCCCCCGCTTCCCTGTCCTTCTTATGGGATAACATTGGCACATACACATACACATACACATACACACACACACACACACATACCCCGGTTTAAGTACACTCACTTTAAGTACACTCGCCAGTAAGTACATATCGCCCAATAGGCAAACAGCAGCTCGCGCATGCGCCTGTCAGCACGTCCTGAACAGCAATACCGTCTCCCTACCTGTACCGAAGCTGTGCACAAGCGGGGAGACTATAGAGCCTGTTACAAATGCGTTATTTACATCAGCTATGCACGTATATGACGATTACAGTACATGCATCGATAAGTGGGAAAAAGGTAGTGCTTCACTTTAAGTACATTTTCGCTTTACATACATGCTCCGGTCCCATTGTGTACGTTAATGCGGGGGTATGCCTGTATGTATATATGTGTCAAATAGAACAGCTGGCACTCCTTAGGTGCTGATAGGCTGTAGGTGCTTGCCCCATATGGATAATATAGATGTAACGGGTTTTCCCCCACCCGCTCGCAGATAATACTGTGGAGGTATAGGAACATACAAGGTTACTCAGGTGTGGTGCATTACCTGTTGGCTCACAGGAGGGCTGAGCTTCCGCCACGGGGAACCTGGGGTACATGCATGTTATACATCTCTGGGTGCAACGCCTCCACCTGGGAGGGATCCCAACGGAGTGGGAGGAGGCCCTCACAGGAAACAACCACACAAAGCGAGCAAATATAAAACAGGACTGGCTTTACTGCATAGCAAAACATATATCACATAACAACACAACCTTCATGCGCCACGGCGGACGCTAACCACACTGGGCGTCACGGCGGACGCTAACCACACTGCGCCACGGCAGACGCTAATCACACTAGGCGTCACGGCGGACGCTACCACCTCTGGCGTCACGGCGGACGCTAACCTCCCACAGAGTGATCCCACCCCGTATCCAGTAACCCCCACCCAAATGTCTCGCACCCCCAAAGTCAAATACCACTGTGCATGTGTATGTGTGACTGCGCAGCCAATATGTCTGGTGATAGGCCTGGTTGGTGCACCTGAGTTGCAGGTTACCTGCCCGGGCTCCAGCCACGGGTACCGCGATATCACTGGAGATCCGCCCAATCCGACGTTGTCCTCCACACCGCGTCGGGTGAATTCCAGCGCGGATAATATCACCTTAGTCCCAGGGTCTTTGGTGGTGTTCTGAGCCCAGAACCCACCTCGCAGGGCCGCACGGCTTCAGCACTGTGTCCCTGACTAAGCTACCAATAAATGGGGCAGTGTCCCTATCTAGGGCCTGTCCCTATACTCCACAAGCTACTAGGTGGCTCAGGACCTAACTGGGACCTTGGGGGCTGCTGGCCTAATGCAGAGGGTCACTGACCTCTGCATCCACCTCTTACCCCTAGCTGGTCCGGATCCTGACTGCCTGCGTGGCTGCAAAACCCCGCGAAATGTATCTATTCTATCCCCAGGCAATCCCTCAGCCCTATTGGCTCCCTGGAGTCAGGTGTCTCTGCCCCTATGCACCCTGGGTGCTGGCAGACTCATCTCGCGCATGCGCGAGCTATCTGGGCCTCCCGCGCTGGGCTCTGTCACTGCGCATGCGCAACAGCCCTAACATGGCGGCGCCCTGCTCACCGGCCGCCGGGGACCCCAGCAACCGCCCGACCGCGCCATAGCAACCACCCGATCGCGTCATGACAACCGGCCGCACGCCCACACCGCGCGCTCGCAACGAGGAAGGAGGGGGTGAGTGCGCGAGGGGGACCTGGCTACATCCTCCCCCTGGTGAAAACTCCAACGTCCTCGCTTGGACCACATAACTTCCCAACAATGTACACAAATTATATAATAAAAATGCAGTAACTATATAACTTAGCACAGGTAACTCTAAACGAGATTGTGATGCTCAACGAATTATGCAATCACAGACTGTATCTTATTACGAGAACACTGCTGAGCCTCATAATGGGGTGCCCCCATTTGATCGTAAGTAACCCTAGTTGGCGGGTACCTAACTCGTTGACTCCGTCGGAGTTGTTCTTCGACAACTCCCTCGGGGGAGTAATAAGCATAGTCCTGAGGCCTAGCCTCTTCCCTTGAGGGGAGAAATGTCTCTGAGGGTACAAAACACGGGCTCTGTGGATCCAAAGGCTGGCCTGTTGGTGCCACCTTAGTAGGCATTGGCCTACGGGGCCCTTTACCCGTAGCTCCTTCGGGAGATGCCCCTTCTGCGGGATGGTCCCTTTGAGAGGGTCCCTCCATAGGGTCTTCCGGAGTTTCAGAGTGAGTCTCGTTAGTTACAGTCTCTTGACCCACCTCTGACAGATCGAACTCACCGTTGAGCGGTGTGGCCTGTAGTTCCTCTTCTTCGTCTCCCACTTGGGGGATGGGGAGAAGGTGATTACGATGCCAAACCTTTACCCTGCCATCGGTGTCTCTGATGCGATAAACCGGGAGGCCGGGCATCTGTGACTCTACCTCATATACGCCATCTCTCCGCCAGTTTATGTTTTCCGGGGATTCCCAAATTACGAAGTAACACTGCATCCCCAGGACGTAACTCTCGATACTTGACTGTATTGTCATATCGTCTCTTGTTACCAGCATTCAGTTTGGCTGTAGACTTTTCAGCCTGTTGGTAAGCCCGATCGCGTCCCCGGCAACCGCCCGACCGCGCCATAGCAACCACCCGATCGCGTCATGACAACCGGCCGCACGCCCACACCGCGCGCTCGCAACGAGGAAGGAGGGGGTGAGTGCGCGAGGGGGACCTGGCTACATAGACATAAGTTACCGTTCCAAGGTCTGGTAAAGCAAGAGACAGCACTCCATTGTAGAAAACGTCACAAAATGTATTGGTGAAAATAGTGGTACATCAAGAAACCCAATGTTTCGGTCCTCTTGCATTCTGATAGGAAGTAGATGTCGCTGTTTAGTTGTGATTCCTTTGTAATCAGTTTGGTCAGTGTCTTTTTCATACGGCTATATGGGGTATCTTCCATCATGAATAAAGCAGAAAATAGCCGTGTTAGTCCAGTTGCGATAGTGCAGAATAAATTAGTTCTTCAGTATTAGGCGATACCTTTTTTACTGGACTAACAATTTATGTCAAAAAAAAAAAACACAGATATTTACTGTAGATAAGGTAGGGTGTTAAGTGTTTGAAGCCAGGGGACAGTGAGAAACAAAGGTGGGATGGGGGGGGGATGCTGGGGGGGAGAGAAAGTGTGGATAAGAATTGAGGCAAGCAGGATAATTACAAGCAATTTCGATAGGGTGTGAGAAAACCCATGTCCGCATTAAGTCCTTTGGTTCTGGTGTCAAAGAGTCTTATCATTCTGAGTTCAAATGTTTCATGTTGCACTGAATCATATACACTATATTCCTGGATGTGCAGCTGTATGATCCTTTAACATTGAATGTTCTATGGTTGTGGCTGGCTGTGGGTTCTTGGCAAATATGTTTGCAGAGTTTGCAGCGTTAGTTGCTGCACGGTTTTGTGCCATTATTCATGTCTTTAAAATTGTTGTGAAGTTTTCTGCTGACTAATTTCTGTTTGAGGTTTGGTGGTTGCCGGAATGCAAGAATGGGAGGTTTGGGAAAGATTTCTTTTAATGTCGCATCCTCTGTCAGCATGGGTTGCAGATTTTTGATTATTTTTCGTATACCCTCTAGGGTAGGGTTGTATGTGGTCACTAGTGGTATGCGTGTGGTAGGTTCTTCTGTCTGTATTGTAGCAGGTGTTCTCGTGGGGCTTTTAGTGCAGATGTAATAGTTTCGGCAATGGTCTTTGGTTTGTATCCCTTCTTTCTGAACGATTCGGTCAGTGTTGTGAGATGCCTGTTTCTGTCTTCAGTGTCAGAGCATATGCGGTGGTATCTTATAGCCTGGCTGTGTATGATACCTTGTTTTGTATGAGTGGGATGGAAGCTGGTGTTGTTGAGGTAACTGCATCTGTCAGTTGGTTTCTTGTATACAGATGTGTGTAGTTTGCCATCTTTCAGTGTTACTGTAGTATCTAGAAAGTTTACTAGGTTTGCCGAATAATCCATTTTGAGTTTAATTGATGGATGGAATGAGTTCAGGGACTCATGGAATTGTTTTAGGTTTTCTTCACCCTCTGTCCATATTATAAACAGGTCATCAATGTATCTGTAGTATTTGTAGGGTTTGTGGAGGCATGTAGTTAGGAATCTTTGTTCAAGATTTGCCATGAAAAGATTGGCATATTGCGGTGCCATCTTGGTACCCATTGCAGTCCCCATTAGTTGTAGGTACATTTCCTTGTTGAAGCTGAAGTAGTTGTATGTGAGGATGTATTCTATCAGTTTGGTAATTACATCAGCGCTGTATTTCTGATCCAGGGGAGATGTTGTAAGTAAGCGCTAGGCCATGCCAGAGTGGGGTCAGAGGGTCAGCCAGGCCTTGGCTTGCTGCCCCGTACCCGGCGGAGCCCTAAAGAGCTGGCCGTTGTCGCGAGTGGGTTCCCGGGTTTCACGTTCGCTTGACCCTGCCCATTTGCTCCTACCCCCAGGCGACGCCCGCCCGAGCCCATCTGGCCAGGACAAGCACTTACCCCCGAACTGCCGTCACTCACGGCTCTATTTAAACCTCTTTAAATTAGACCGTGCCGCCAACACCGCTAGGACCCTTTCCAGCCCCTCCTGCAAATCTACAGTAAATATATGTTGTTGTTTTTTTCCTCTCTCTATACTGTTTTAGCCATTGAATCCTTTGTATATCAGTATTGCTCGACCTGAAGAAGAGAGGATAACTCTCGAAAGCTTGTCCTATGGCATAATTTGTTAGTCCAATAAAAAAGGTATCACCTAATACTGAAGAACTCATTTATTCTGCAATATATATATATATATATATATATATATACAGTGCTTTCTATATATATATATATATATATATTATCTTCGCACCAATCTTTCCATTTATTGCCCATAATATCTATTTTACCTCAGTAACTGCCCCTCAAACCTATTTTACCTCAATAAGTGCCCCTTGCTGTCAGGAGTCAATTTCCTTATGTGCAGAGTGAGCAGAGCCAGGAGACCCTGTGAGTGAGGAGCAGAGAATGTGCAGTGCGGATGAATCCATCGAACATCAGGTTCGGGTGGATCCGTAGTGTTAAATCTGCTAAGTGAAGAGAGAGATATGAGTGTGGAGGCTTCAGATTCCCCAAATGTCTGGAGTTATTGTTTGGGGCCGGGACATTTTTTTAAATATTTTTAACCTTAAATTTCTCCAAACGTCTTATCCTTTTAAAAACCAACCACTCATAGGCATTTCTACCCCTAAACCACAAACTCCACACCAAATTTCATAAACATCTGTTCAGTAGTTTTTGGGTTACAGAGACCCAAAACTTTCCATGATAACCTAATGGGTACAAACTTTTAACACACCTAATTTTTTCATCCGTGTACTTTAACTCAAAAACAGCTGAACGGATTGTGCTCAAACTTTCCACAAACATTCACCGTACCAATCCGACCTGAAATGTCAGACGAATTGAAGATTTTTTTTTTAGAGAGTTATCAGCTACCGCGCATTTATGTGTGTGTGTTTATACACGAGAGTGATGCATTTGTTTGATATCTACTGAATTGTAATCATTTTGTTTGTTTTGTTTCACTTGATTCAGCCCTTACAATTTATATTCCCTTTCACTGTTTACCTTGCCTGAAGCATGCTAAACTGGTGCTAAACTCCTTCCTTGCCTGGGATTGAGACAATAGAAAAAAAAATTCTGGTGCCCAGAATCAAGTTAAATATTTGTTAAAAACTTCAGTGCATAACCTCTATACATCCAGAGACACTGATGTCGTTTCTCTTTAAGTTAGACAAAATAATATGGCACTGCCACACTGATTTAAGTAGAAAATATAAATGTATTGCAGCATTGTCTATTTTACGCTGCAGTTTGCCAACATATTTTGTTGTGGATTATTTTTGTTTCTTAGGACCTTATTCACTAAGTTCTGAAGCAAAATCTAATGGCAGTTTTCCAATCCGTGGTAATGGACTTTATTAAATTAAAGGAGCAGTTCAAGCCATTTTTTTTTCATTTTTTAATACAGGTTTGAAACAGGGTATCTCCAGATCTGAACCCCATTAATTTCAGCTCCGGGACCCCCTACTTCCGGAGATACCTCAGAAGGGGTGCCGGTATCTTCTGCAGTTTTCAGCTTCCTCGTCACATGGGCCATTAGGAAGCCACAATGGGTGACGTCACGGCTTCCTATTGGCCCCCAGGTCCTTGGAGCTTTGAAAAGTGGCTAATATAGTGAACCCTGGAGTTGCTACCGGGGCCCCCATGGAGGTACGTACCTCCAGAAGCAGGGGTCCCCAGAACCAACATTAATTGGGTTCAGCTCCGGAGACACTCTGCTTCCATCTTTAAATTCTTACATTTCTGGATTATAAAATGTTTTACTGTAAAAATACTATTGATCCCAGACACTCAACATAATTAATTTCTACTTCTTTCAGGCTGATCAGCGATTTGTTTGGAATGGTCATCTTCTTAGAGAATTTTCTGCACAGCCTGAGGTAATATAAATATGATCTTTTTGGCAAACCGTCTCTTCTAACATCTGATACCGTGTTACATAGTAGATGAGGTTGAAAAATTAGATACTGCTGTATGTCCATCGAGTTCAATCTATGTTAAATTTAGATTACAAAATCTTATGCTATATTTGTATTTACAGTATATACATTATATTGATCCACAGGAAGGCACACACAAAACCCCAGTGCAACATTGTCCAATGAAGTCTAATAACGGGAAAAAATAAATTATTTCCTGACGCCAATAATAGCAATCAGATTTCTCCCTGGATCAACATCCTTCCCGTGTTTACTTGTTTGGTTTCCCCATCTAAAAAGATGTCCAACCTTTTTTTTTAATATCTATTTTATCTACCATCACAGACTTTGTGGGTAATGAATTCCGTATTTGAAATGCCCTTACTGTAATGTATCTTACATTTATTAATTTTTTGCTTGTGAAATTTATTTTCCTCCAACTGTAAGGGACGACCCTTTGTCGTTTGTACATTAGTTTAGGTGTATAACAATTGTGTAATATATCCGGTGACTAAGATATATATGCAAGCAGTTTTAGGGGGCAGACCAAACCATTGAGACTTACTCATTTGGCCTCCTTGCAATTGCTTGTAATTAAATAAATCATTACTCGTTTATTCTACTGGTTTTTGACAGTCCATTTTTGGTTCTCACTAAAATATGCCTTTGGGATGAATGGTTCTTTTAAAAGCTCCTTGTATTGACACTGAATATATTTGAATATAGTTATCATATTCTCTTTTCTAATGTAAGCAAATACAATTAGCTAGCCTCTGCTCATACTGTAAATCAGATTTTCCGTCCACTGTATTCATTTGGTTGCTCTTCTCTGTACTTTGTGTTTTTCCTTAATGTCTTTTTTTATGTAATGGTGCCCAAAACTGTACTCCATATTCAAGGTCTTACTAATGATATATACAGTGGCATACTTCTTCCCATCCATCCATACCCCATTTAATGCAAACTACTGTAAGATCATATTTGCTTTGGTAGCAACTCTATGACATTGGGCACTATTGCTAAGCCTATTGCTAAAAGTGCGGTCTACAATTTATCCCCATTTAAATCTGTAAATTGCCTATATGTAGCCTGTTTATTAGTTCTTCCCAAAACCATAACCTTTCATTTATCTGTATTAACCATTATCAGCCATTTACCTGCCCAAGTTTCCTGTCTATCCAAGTCCTTATGGAGAGAAATTACATCCTGCTCTGATTCTACTACCTTACACAATTTATTATCAGCAAAGATGGAGACTTTGCTCTCTATGCCAACCTCAAGGTAATTAATAAACACGTTAAACAGCAGGTTTAACAACTGATCCTTAAGGTACTCCACTCATAACTTTAGCCCAACCTGAACAGGTTCCATTTGACAATGATCTGTTGTTTATCCTTCAGTTTTAATCCAGGTGCAAATTAATATCATGAGTCACAAATGCAAGTGATTTCACAAATATTAACAAGGTAGCAGTAAACACAGAGGCGTAACTAGGTGTTTTTGCTCCCGGCACCTGTTTCTCTAGCAGTCCTCGTCCCCCTACCTCCTTCCACGCACACAGACACTGTGCACTCTTTCGCCACTCACACTAGGACATGCTGACACCTGCACTGATAAACTGTCACCCGTGCTGGCTCACGGACACACGGCAGCCGAACTAGGTCACCAACATGCTGACGCATACTCTACTCCACTGTCTGCTCCCTGTCCCCTCCCCCACTTTCTCACTGACTGGTGCTGCACTAACATACCTGTTAGTCATACCACAATGGGCAACAGTACCAGCTATATATAAAATGAGTGTCTATATGAGATAACGGTAAGGGTGTTGGGGAGATGGGGAATGCCCACCAATTTCCATAAAAGATTGAAGTGAACCAAATACAAGTCTACCCCGCACTCAAAGATACAAAATGGTCAAAAGTTATATCTTTACTAATAAGGACCAAAAATATCAAGATACACCAAACCAGAATAACCTAACATAGTACAAAAAAAGCACAAATAAGGGGAAAGACTAGAAATGGAGAAACAAAAATAATACAAAAATAGAAAAAACAGAACAATCAGAAAAATAAGGGGGCAACATTGATGTTTCAGGATACTGACTCTTTCTTCTTATATAGAAAACAGCACTCCGGAGGTGTCCGCATGTCTGGCATCTGTGACGGCACAGAAGCCAGACATGCGGAGACCTCCCAGAGTGCTGTTTTCTACATTGTCTGTAGGAATGAAAGTATTGCTGGAAATCCTCTGTAGAAGTAAAAGTGTTTTTGCTGGAAGCTTCGGATCGGACTTCACCATTTTAAAGGGAAGTACTACGCTTTTTAAGTAGTTAGGAATGGGACAGAAGAAAGGGTCAGTACCCTGAAACATCAATGTTGCCCCCCTTATTTTTCTGATTTGTTTTGATTTTTTTTTGTTTCTCCGGTTTTTTTGGGGGTTTTTTTTTTTTTTTCATTTTTAGTATTTTCCCTTTTTTGTACTTTTTTGTTCCATGTTATGTTATTATGGTTTGGTGCATGTTGATATTTTTTGTCTTCCTTAGTAAAGATATTACTTTTGACTATTTTGTATCTTTTTTGAGTGCGGGTAGACCTTTTTATGGTTCACTTCATACCTGTTAGTCCGCCCTGCAGCCGATGACAGTGCCCAATCCTGCTTTGATGTCTCGGTAGTGAAGCAGGATCAGGCGCTCTGTGACTTGCTGCAGAACTGACTGATGTTTGTCAGCGGCACAACACAGGCACCAGGGGGGATTTCTGTTCCCCCTAACATGCTGCACCCTATGGCAACTCACCCTGCCCTAGTTGTGCCTTACTTATGAGTAAAAACATAAAAATGTGATTACTGCAGTTTGTTCCTGAATGCCGAATCTCACGGTCTGCAGGTCAGATGCTACCCATTTCTTTAGTTCCTGTCACTATTTTAAACACATCCTGCATATACAGAAAATAGTTGTTTATTATTTTTCTTATTATTAATAAATACCCCTTAGACTTATCTAGAGCAGGGGTGCACAATCCTTTTCCCCTGCGCCACCCTACCGGCTGTTCTCCTCTCCGCGCACACCCCCCCCTCTTTACTTGGTTCTCGGCGTCTGGGCGTCATGTTGCGATTGCAACACGATGTCACATGACCCCGCGGCGTCATTTGATGCCGGCTGAACCAAGGTAAGTGAGGTTTATGAAGGCCGCTTCCGTGGCATTTAATTTAAGTGCCTTTGGGAAGCGAGCGAGGCCTCTGTAAACCCCGCGCCCCCCACAGATAATCTTGCGCCCCCGTCCCCCAGTTTGCGCACCCCTGATCTAGAGTATCACAACATTCATGGTCTTAAGTCTCCTGCCAGGATATTAGCCCTTACAGAAATTCTCCAGACCAAACAATGTTATCCTCCTCCATCCAAGAAAAGTCATTTACTGGAATGCTACTAGTAAAAAAAATTTTTAAGCACTTCCTCTTTTTCTTGATATGGATACAAGAGAAACATATTGGGATTAGCAGTTTTAATTATTGAAAGGATTTTTTTTTCTCACAAGACAACCTTCTGTATAAGAATGGTAGGTTAAACAAAATGTGTGGCACAAATGTGCCCAATCTCCTGCTCCACCAGCCCAGATGGAATATAAGGATCTATTCAAATACATTATGGGCTTGTCATTGGCAGATGCTTACACTCAAGCAAAGACTACCCTTTTTTGATTTGTTTTTTCTGACTACCCATTTGTGAAATTGCTTTTTCTTTTTGTTGATTCTTCTCTTATCAATTCTGTAATGGAGGCCTCAAATTGGAAATTTTATGAGATTAAACCGAATTCATCTGGTAGAAAATATAAATATCATCCTTCAGGGTTGTATCAAACTTAGGGACATAGAAGATAGTCAATACATCTCCACTGAAAAGGTAAAGAAGTGCTAATGACAACTTTAAATACCAAAGCTACATTATTATTAATGTTCATGTAGCTATGGTATTTAAAGTTGTCGAGCACTTCTTTACCTTTTCGGGGAAGGTTTATTGACTATCTTATATATTCCTGAGTTTTATTCAATCATGGAGGATGATATTTCTGTCTTCTACCAGATGAATTCAACTCCAGATATACAATAAGGTCCGGAAATAATTGGACACTGATAAAAGTTTTGTTATTCCGGCTGTGTACCAAAATAAATTCAAGTAACAGTTAAATAATGAACATGGGCTTAAAGTGCAGTCTCTCAGCTTTAATTTGAGGGTATTCACATCCAAATTGGAGAAAGGGTTTAGGAATTACATCTCTTTAATATGTAGCCCCCTCTTTTTCAAGGGATCAAAAGTTATTGGACAATTGACTCAAAAGCTGTTTCATGGACAAGTGTGGACTATTCCTTCGTTATTTCCATCATCAATTAAGCAGGTAAACGGTCTGGAGTTGATTCCAGGTGTTGCATTCACATTTGGAAGCTGTTGCTGTGAACCAACAACATGCGGTCAAAGGAGCTCTCAATGCAAGTGAAACAGGGCATCCTTAGGGTGCAAAAAAAAAAGAAAATCCATCAGAGAGAGAGCAGGAACATTAGGAGTGGCCAAATCAACAGTTTGGTACATTCTGAGAAAAAAATAACGCACTGGTGAGCTCTGCAACACAAAAAGGCCTGGACGTCCATGGAAGACAACAGTGGTGGATGATCGTAGGATCCTTTCCATGGTAAAGAAAAACCCCTTCACAACATCCAGCCAAGTGAAGAACACTCTCCAGGAAGTAGGCATATCATTATCCAAGTCTACCATAAAGAGAAGACTTCACAATAGCAAATACAGAGGGTTCACCACAAGGTGCAAACCATTCATAAGCCTCAAGAATAGAAAGGCCAGATTAGACTTTGCCAAACAATATCTAAAGAAGCCAGCCCAGTTCTGGAACAGCATTCTTTGGACAGATGAAACCAAGATCAACCTGTACCAGAATGGTGGGAAGAAAAAAGTATGGAGGAGGCTTGGAACGGCTCATGATCCGAAGCATACCACATCATCTGTAAAACACGGTGGAGGCAGTGTAATGGCATGGGCATGCATGGCTTACAATGGCACTGGGTCATTAGTGTGTATTGATGATAAGATAGAAGCAGCCGCATGAATTCTGAAGTGTATAGGGATATATTGTCTGCTCAGATTTCAGCCAAATTCAGCAAAGTTGATTGGTCAGCGCTTCACTTTACGGATGGACAATGACCCAAAACACACTGCAAAAGCAACCCAGGAGTTTTTTAAGGCAAAGTGGCGGCATATTCTGCAATGGCCGTGTCAATCACTTGCTTAAGACATAACTTAAGGCAGAAAGACCCACGAACAAACAACTGAAGACAGCTGCAGTAAAGAACTGGCAAAGCATCACAAAGCAGGAAACCCAGCGTTTGGTGATGTCCATGCGTTCCAGACTTCAAGCAGTCATTGCCTGCAAAGGATTCTCGACAAAGTATTAAAAATGAACATTTTATTTATGATTGTGTTAATTTGTCCAATTACATTTGAAATAAGGGGACTTGTGTATGAAAATAGTTGGAAATCCTAAACGTTTCATACGATATTTTTGTTGAACCCCTTGAATTAAAGCTGAAAGTCTGCACTTTTATTGCATCTCGGTTGTTTCATTTGAAATCCATTGTGATGGCGTACAGAGCCAAAAGTATGAAAATTGTGTCAGTGTCCAATTATTTCCGGACCTAACTGTATTTGCTACTGTTGTTTGGGAGGTACACAAAGCAACAACTATTGTAAAAAAAATAACATGAAAGATTGAACAATTTGCAACTTCTCTTCATTAGAATAATATAAATGCTCCCCCACATAAAAGAATATATCTAAAATTATTACAATGAGATCCAAATGTAACTGATATCTCTAAGTGCACATTCTTTAAAATAGAATGGGCAGAGTTACTGTATTAGTAAAGTCCATAAACCTGTGCGTATATTTAAATACTATGTTCCTAAAGTTCGATCCAGTAAAAACATTGTTACACTGTGATACTCAACTATGTTTCACGTTAAATATGCAATGAGTTTCTCAATTTATGCTATACCTTATCTCAGCGGTGCGCAAACTGTGGGGCGCGACCCCCAGGGGGGGCGCGAGACTGCCGGCGGGGGTTGCGGGGTTTACAGAGGCCCCGCGATAGCTTCCCGCAGGCACTTAAATGAAGTGCCGGGGGAGCTGCAGGGCCTCTGTAAACCTTTACTTACCTAGGCTCCGGCGGCTTCCTTCCTGCGTCGCCATGGCAATGCGGCGTCAAAATGACGCCGCGAGGTCGTGACGTCGCGTTGCTATGGCAACGTGACGTCATGACGCCGGAGCGCAGGTAAGTGTGGGTTAGGGGGGGCGCAGGAGTGAGGGGACCGCAGGCAGGGGGGCGCAGGGAAAAAAGATTGCGCCCCCCTGCCTTATCTCATCATGACATGTATACCCAACTCTTAACACTATTCAGTGACTGAAACTATTCTGTTTTTCTTTCTTCTTCTTTATTTAATTTTTTTTTGTGATTTTGCTGTTTTTTTGTTTTGTTTTTTTTTTTCAACAAAAAAGGTTTTTATTGGGACATGGTACAGGTCAAACATTGTCTACCAACCCACTGTCATATATTAGTGATCACGTTCCCATTTTCATGTTTATTTCCATATTGAACAAATTATAACGGACCGGGAGAGACGACGGACATATGAGACAAACAAGACGAACACAGAGGTGGGGGAGGGGGGGCCAGCCGAGGGGCATCTCCTGTTTGTGTTCTTCGCCATCTGATATGAACTATATGTGGCGCGGGACCTCTCTTGGAAACCCTACTGTCGTCTTATGTCTGCCCTATCAGTACCCCTCTCTGTTATCGTCAGTGTCGCTACTTTGGCGGAGAACGCATTTCGATCTATTAAAGCAGAATATTGGTAGCATTCACCCCTGGGATGTCTGAATGGTCTAGCCATGGGGCCCATACTTTTAGGAAGTTTGTGCCGGTGTCATTGACCAAACTCGTCAATTGTTCCATCCGGCAAACGTACCAAATTCTGTTCCGAATTTTCATCATTGTGGGTAACTCTGGTTGCTTCCACAATGCCGCAAGTTCGCACATCATGAATGTTGCAAAATGTGCAATCAATTTTTGTGCCGGTCTGCTTAGCCCCTGATTGCGCCTGCCCAACAGGAACAGCCAGGGGTCCAAGGGGACCGGATGTCCGAGAATCCTCTGTAGCCAATCCTGGGTTTCCTCCCATAAGGGAGCCACTTTGGTGCAGCCCCACAACATGTGCTGCAAGTCTGCAGGTTCCCCACATTGTTTAGGACACAATGGGGGGTAATCTTTTACAAACTTTGCTA